>JAFFZR010009960.1:0-31123 GCA_018397195.1 Lethrus apterus | reverse complement strand
TTAAATATTTAGGAGTAAATATACACAATGATGGAAAGGAAGAGGCGGAAATCAACACCAGAATTGACAATACAACTAAACTCTTCTATACACTGAACAATACATTCATAAGAAATAGAGAAATATCGAAGAAAACGAAAATGACAGTGTACAATACAATATACAAACCAATTTTGACATACGGAGCTAAAAGCTGGGTGCTAAATAGCCAAATGAAAAGTAAAATACAGGCATTAGAAATGAAATACCTAAGAAGTGTAAACGGTATTACTAGAAGAGACAAAATAAGAAATCAGACAGTTAGAGCAGAGCTTAAAGTTGAACCAGTGCTGGAAAGCATAGAGAAACAACGCTTAAAGTGGTTTGGGCATCTAGTAAGGATGGAGGATGGAAGACAAACGAAAAGAATATGGCTCGCAAAATCCACACAGAAAAGACAAAGAGGAAGACCAAGGAAAACATGGAATCAAGGATTAGCTGAATCGTTGATGGAACGAGGAATATCTTGGAATGAGGGGATGAAGATGGCGAAAAATAAAAAAGAATGGGCAACATTTATTTATTCATAATATTATTGTGACCAAATATGTATTGTAATCTTGTAATTAGTACCTTGACACCTTAGTTTTTGATTAATATATAATATATACAAATTTAAAAAAAAATCGAATATTTACTACTTCAAAATTAATAATAAATTGTTTCTTCGCTTCCCGGCTTCCGTTTAAAACGGTTGTTTAATTAAATCGGTACGTTTTTCTTAATAACGCATGTTTCGGGCATCCCAATTTAATACAACACGATAAAATCTTATCGCCAGATAACGCCACAATTATCTACATTGCCCGTGATTATGCGACAGTTGGGGAGCAGTCGCGTAAAAATGCACATCAAAAAACAATTCCTGATTGCGTCGTGTTTTTTGGCGCTTTGCGTGCTCACGTACGTTTTCTCTACGTTTTCGGGCGACTATCGTATCACGCCGATCGTCTACAAGGAGTTGTTCGACGAAATTGAATTTTTAGAAGACGTCGCTCTGGGCAATTTGGACTTGCTGAAGAAAGTGAACCCGGCGTTTCCCATCGAACTGTACGAAGCCAAAAAAACGCCAAAATCGATCAACTCGTCGTGCGGCGTCTTCCCCGAACTGAAACACATCAACTTCAACAATTTGTACTGGCAACGTTTGCAAATTGGTAACGTTAATTTTCACCTCTTGGGCGCGTATTACGACGTCCGAGCGAAGAACAAACGGCGTCCGACCGTTAGAATATTGGCGATGGTCGATTCGGTCGATTTAACAATGGATACGTATTGCCAACTGTGGTTCGGAAACAAAGTAATTTTGACGAAAAAAACGTGGTCTTATTACGTCTGGAGAAAAGCTTGGGGCGTAAAAGGAAGTGCGTATCATCCGCACCTGATTTCGTGTCAAGTACCCAAAGGGTACAAAAACGCCCCCATTGGCGTTTCCTTGGTGGCGAAGCCCTGCGACAAAGCCACCAACAACTTAAAGGTCGCCTACAACAAATCAAACAGGAAAAAAGATTTCGCCGTTTGCGTCAAGGGGTTGGATTTCGAAGAAGATTCCTCGGAGAAATTGGTCGAGTGGATCGAACTGGTTCATCTGTTGGGCGCGTCGAAAATCTACTTTTACGAACTGCACGTCCACGACAAAATCAAGAAAGTTTTGAAGTTTTACGAAAAAAAGGGCATGGTCGAGGTGACGCCTTTGACGCTACCGGGCGCGTTGCCCAATCTTCCCCATTTGCAACACGAATATTTACATAAGAATCTGTTGGGCAAGCGTTTGAACGAACTGATGCCTTACAACGATTGTTTCTACAAGCACATGTATCAGTATGAATACATAGTATTGTTGGACACCGACGAGGTGATAATGCCCAAAAATGGAACGTGGAAAGATCTCATGGGGACCGTTTTGAAAAAATTAGACAAAAAAGGCCGACGATCGTCTTACAACGTCAGAAACGTTTACTTCATCGACGAGTTCTTGCACGATCACGGGTGGTTCCCCGACATACCGAAACACATGCACATGTTACAACACGTTTATCGCACGAAAAATTACACGAAACCCGGCTCTTACATTAAATCTTTCCACGACACTGAGAAAATATTGGCTCTGCACAACCACTATCCGTTCTATTGCGTTGAAACTTGCACGTCGTACGGCATAGAAGTCGCTGACGCTCAACTACAACATTACAGGGAGGACTGCGTCAAGGATTTGAAATCGTGCAAAGAACTCAAGAAGGATGTCATCTTAGACACCACGATATGGAGGTATAAAAATGCGCTCATAGAACGTGTACAAAGGACGTTACAAACTTTAGAATTTGTGAAGTGATTTTTTGTTTCATTAAATGGACGTTATCTTATTTAGTTAATTAATTTTGATATAAAGTTGATCTCGATTAATGTCGAAATTCGGCGTAAACAAACATTTAACTTAATTTAAATATGGTATGATGTATGAGGTATGATCTTACAGACACGTACTCAGAACTCCAATTTGTAGTTCAAAATTGATAAAGTAATAAAAAATGAGTAAGTTTTGATGTTTAATCTCGATTTTCAATCAAATTGTGTATTTTACACAAAATAAGCGATAAAGTTCGTAAAATATTGTGATAACTGTGATAAGATGTTCATTTTTCAACGATTACGATTCGAGTTTTTATTGTAAAAATAAATTAAAAAATTTAAAACAAAAATAGATCTTTTTTTCCATCGCTGTACCGGATACCAGTGCCTGTCCGGACTTTTTTTTCTATCATTGTGTATTCATGAAAAAATGTGTCAATAGTTTATTGCACTTTTTCAAAATAGCTACATGAAACGAATAATTGAATTAAAAGAAAAACAGTTGACGCATATTGAAACGGATACCGGAGCGTACTTAGAACCGAACGCACATACAACAAAATGAAATTTTTCGAAAATTTAAAATTAAGATAGGACCGCCGTATTTGCGGATTCGAGTTTGGGTTAAGCTCAACTCTCACCTGTTCAAATAGTGGGACATATTTCAGAATGACCTGTATATATACATCGTCTTTTTTGGTTATTTCCTAGCTCCGCGTAGGTACTCCGAATTTTGAGGTTATGATATTTTTTCCTCTCACAAAAATCAAGCAAGGCGAGACTGTAGCAAGGGACAGAAAGAATTGCAAAAAAATGGTGGATGAAAGCTAAGAAAAATGACATAACTAAGACACCCTCTGCACGTAACAGTAGAAGATGTCATTTTGAGAGAAACATCATCATTAATGGAAAATATTAAAAATATTGATTTTCATGACACAGGAATCTAAGAAAAATTTGATGTAAATGTGGACATCTCTTGATTTAATTTAAGTTATGCTTTGACTTAATTTCCTATAAATGTGGTCTGTACTTGATTATTTTAAAATATGGATTTAACATAATTTCGTATAAATGTGGACGTCACTTGAGTGAATTTCAATGTAGAATTTACGTAAATTCACAGAAATGTGCACCCAACTTGAATCAGTTCTATTGTGAATTTTAGTTAATTGCACATAAATGTGGACTTTTCTTGATTCAATTTAACTAATTTTTAAAATACATTTAAATGTAGACGTACTGGACTTTTCTTAATTTCATGTAAATGTGGATTTAGCTTGATTTAAAAAAATGACCTTGACTTCATTTAAGGTCAGTCCACATTTAAATTTCGAAGAACCCAAAACGAATATCTTCACGACGAAGATGGTTCGACTGAAATTAGGTTGGATGTACATACAAGACTCTAACTTCGCAAACTGTAACTTCCCAGGTATAAACAGACTGTAAATCCCTTACGGAATAATTTAGAGCAAACCGTCAATTAAAATTTTTGATTTATTTTTCGACAAGAAATTATGTCCCCAAGTTTGGTTGCACGTTTTAAAAACTCCCTGTATATTCTCTATACAAATCAACTATTCTAGCTCATTTGAAATTAAGGATAGAAAAAAAAATTAAACAAAATTGTTTGAAATTTAATCGCTCTATAATTCAAAAACATTAACAAGTATACAGAGTGTTTCACTGCGCCCGTACGACTCTTTTCTTATTTTCAAACTGTAACTTCCTTAGTATAAACAGGCTGTAAATCCCTTACGGAGTAATTTAGGACAAAATGTCAATTAAGATTTTTGATTTATTTTTCGACAAGAAATTATGACCCCCAAGTTTCGTTGCATGTTTTAAAAAGACCCTGTATATTCTCTACACAAATCAACTATTCTAGCTCATTTGAAATTAATGATAGAAAAAAAATTTAAACAAAATTGGTTGAAATTTAATCGACCCATAATTTTAAAACATTAGCAAGTATATAGGGTGTTTAATTGCGACCGTACAACTCTTTTTTATTTTCAAACTGTAATTTCCTTGGTATAAACAGGCTGCAAATCTCTTACGGAATAAGTTATGGCAAAATATCAATTAATAACTTGGGGAGATAATTAATAAATTATCTCCCCACGTTTGGTTGCAGGTTTTAAAAACACCCAGTATATTCTCTACACAAATCAACTATTCTAGCCCATTTGAAATTAAGAATAAAACAAAATTTGTTGAAATTTAATCGCCCCATAAATTAAAAACATTAACAACTATACAGGATGTTTCATTGCACCCGTACAATTCTTTTTTATTTTCAAACTGCGACTTCATTGGTACAAACAGGTTCCCTTAGGGAATAATTCGATGCAAAAGTTGCATTAAGATTTTTTGAGAGGCAAGTTTCACGTTTCATTGCATGTTTTGAAAACACCCTGTATATTCTCCTCACGAATCAACGGTTCTAGCTCATTTGATATTAAAGATGGAAAAAAGTTTTAAAACAAAGTTGTTTGAGATTCAATTGCCGCCTAATTTAAAAATATCAACAAGTATACAGGGTGTTGTATTGCCTCTGTACAACGCGTTTTTATGTTTTTTATATAATAATAAAAAGGGAATAATTCCAGGCAAAAGTTGCATTAATATATTTTACTTATTTTTTGACAGGATATTATACCCTCAAGTTTCATTGCATGTTTTGAAAACATCCCGTATATTTTTCTCATGAATCAACAATTATAAGTCTTTTGATATTGAAGATAGAAAAAAAATTTAAAAACAAAAATAAAAAATCAAAAATGTACTGATATTTTGAGTTTTTTATTTAACCTAAAAATTTCACCTTTAATGGAAAGTATAAAAAATATTATAAATATTGATTTTCACGACTCAAAAATCTATTTTGATCTTTCCATTTAAACCAAACCTTTAATGCAAATAAAAAAAAAATCATTAAAAATATTGATTTTCGCGTCACAGTTTTGCGATCAGATTTCAAAACAATTCATCGCGACGTAAATTGACGTTATCTCCTTATTTAATTAATTAGTTGATAAAACGTCCCTGATGTAAAGTTTATCTCGATTAACGTTGAAATTCGCTTACGTAATTCGTACGGACGTTTATTTATGAATCCAATCGGCTAAAAAAAAATTGTAAACGATATTCGAAATGCCAGAGTATTGACCTTACAGGCACGTCCTCAAAACTGCATGTTTCATCGCTATTTCGAGTTTTATTATTCTAATCAATAAAATAAGCGCTAATGATTCATAAACTAATTAAGGTTTTATTTTCTAGCGATTACCTTTTATTCTAAAAATAAACTAAGATTTAAAATAAACTAAACTGTATAATTTGTATCATTATTTAAATATTTATTTATAAATGTTTAAGTGCGACGTGCACTTTATCCACTGAAAGATTTATGCAACGTTCGTAATAAATCGACAATAAAACCGAAGCCAGTCAGAAAAGCCAGAAACAAACCGTTTTATTTTTGGCATCGGACTCTCAGTCGCATTTCCACCGTTCTTAAAAATAGCCCAGTCTGTCGTAAACGTGGTCGAAGGTGCGATCGAGGCGTGCGCGTCCGAAAACGCCTCAGAAACCCGACGAACATGTAACTTTTGTTTTTGCGTCCGACATGAATCACTACTATGGCGATCCGGAAGGACAAGAGCCGAAAAAACCGAGCGTCTGCGCGAGCTTGCTGCGTTACACGTGGAAAACGATCACCTGTCTGTTTTCGCACATAACGTTGGTCTCCATGGTCGTCTCGTACTGTATATTGGGAGCTTTTACGTTCGAAAGCTTGGAAAAGGAACACGAAAAAGAGGTAAGGTTTTCTCGAATGCTCCGTATACAGTTTGATTTCAATTCGAAAAATTAAAACTGAATAATCGAACCAACCTAATTCGAAAATGAAGCTTCGATGTTTTTAAATTATAACGCCCTCTATGACAAACATTTAGCACATTTCGTGATCAATTACTCGAAGATTCAACTTATCTTAAAATTTATCTTAAAATTAAAAATTCTAATAATTTAACATCAAGTCGCCACGGGGTACCCCCCCCCCCCATTTCAGTGTGAGAATCTCATAAATTGTCCTTTTTGCATTACGTCCGTTTCACACACACACACACATTTATGGAACATTGTTTCTGTCAAATTTGACGTTCTGTCAAATTTGACGTTTATGACAAATTTGACGTTTGTCACAAATTTGCTGTTGATGTCCGCCATTATAGTTGACAACTTTGTTAAAATGGTACATTTTCGGATTTTCACTTTACGCGTCAATTTCCAACACGAGTAAAGGTACAGCCAAACTAAACAAATTTCATACCGATTAAATTGCTAATTGTAACCGAGTCTGAGAATCTGATGAACTGACGGCCGGTTTATTGACATCAGCAGCGCCAAACCGGCAAAGTACGCAACCTCTCTAAACGGCAAGCTAATCACAAGCACTTGTCATAAATATTGTGATAGCCTAACACAACCAGCTAGCTGACATAGCTTACAAAATAAAATCCCACTAATTAGCTAATTAACTAATTAGCTAATAGAGCTAGCAAAATATCACAAAAATAAGAAGTTGTGAAACAGCTAAACAGCTAACACTAACATAAATTTGTTTCTTCTTGAGCATGATTAGCAAAGCCTATATAGTACTATTATAACTAGTAAGCTTATATACCTAATAACTTAAAAAAAGCTAGTAATCCAACTGAATTAGCTTAAGAAACAAAAGTTTCTTGGTTTGCTAATTCTGTTAGTTAAGTTATTCGGTAGTTTTGTTAGCACGCCAGCTTTCAGATTTTCAGGCTTTTTGTTTATAAGCTTACTAGCTAATCTTATTATAAATCTGATCGTAAACTAGCTCAAGAAACTTGCAAGCAACTAAAACAGTGTCAAGAAATACGATGTTAAATTTATTAATAGCTAATAAGCTAACAAGCTAACAAGCTACCGAGCGCCCAGTTTAAAAACTTGTTCGCTCTTAAGATGAACAACATTAATGATTACGAAGTTGTTCTTAAAGCTTACAAGCTAAGTTTGTAGGTTAGCTATAAATTATTTAGGTTAGCTATAAAGTGAATCTTAAGTTTGGTTAAATGAGATCAAAAATAAATTAAGAATCACATATTTATTTTTAAATTAATTTTCAAATTAAAAACTAAAAGCTACAAAGCTTACATAGCTTATCAAGCTTGTAAGCTAGTACGCTGATAGAAGTGGCAGTGCAGTAAGTGTCACTTTACACATTTCCGTTTTTCAATATTAAGTGCTATCGACCTATATTTAAGTTAACAAGCTAAATAATAAGCTATATTAAGCAAAATTTTAGCTGAGAAGCTAAGAAGTTAAAAAGCTTACAAGTCGAGTGGATCGTAAACTGTTTGACTAACTAGATTCTGTAAAATTTATTATTGTGGCTTAAAATATGCTTATTATGTTACGATGCTGTTGTTTTTAAAGCTGACACGATAACGAAGCTTTCAAGCTCTTAAGTAGCTCTTTAGCTGACAAGCTAACAAGTTAAATAGCTTTCAAGTTGAGTGGGTCGTAAGCTGGTTGACTAACTTGATTCTGAAAAATTTTATGATTATAGCTTTATATATGCTTAATATATTATGAAACTCTTGTTTTTAAAGCTGACACGTTAACGAAGCTTTCAAGCTATTAAACAGGTCATTAGCTGACAAACTAACAAGTTAAAAAGCTTACAAGTCGAGTTGATCGTAAGCTGGTTGACTAACTAGATTCTGTACAATTTTATGATTATAGCTTTAAATATGCTTAATAAGTTATGAAACTTTTGTTTTTAAAGCTGACACGTTAACAAAACTTTCAAGCTATTAAACAGCTCTTTAGCTGACAAGCTAAGTTAAAAAGCTTATAAGTCGAGTGGATCGTAAACTGGTTGACTAACTAGTACAATCTTATGATTACAGCTTAAAATATGCTTAATATGTTGTGAAGCTGTTGTTTTTAAAGCTGAAAGCGAAGCTTTCAAACTCGTAAGCTATTAGCGAAGCCCTGCCTCTACGTGCATTTATTTATCGCAAAATTCATTTGTAAATCAGGTCAAGCGAAACATCAGCAAGATCAGAAACGGCATCACGAACGAACTGTGGAAGCTGACGATCAACGAGTCGGCCGTCTTGCACGAAGGTAACTTCACGGCTTCGGTGATCGACAAACTGCGAGATTTCGAAAACGCCCTCCTGACCGCGATCACCAAGGACGGCTGGGACGGGGACGAGAACACGGACAAAGTCCAATGGAACTTGGCCGGCGCACTTTTCTACTCGATAATCGTCATAACGACCATCGGTGAGTCTGTCCGTTGAAATTGTCGAAAAACTTTCCGAGTGACCCCTTGTATACTTGAACTTTGCAGACGGATTTTCAAATCAGTTCGTGTTTTCAAAGCACACATTTTACATATATTTGTCTGTGCCCCCCCACCCCCACCCCTACGTAACGTTGGATTTAAACCCATTGTTCTAAAAAAATCACTTTATTTCCTATACATCAGTCGTAAATTATTATTATTAATTAACTAATTCATTCTTTTCTTCTGCGAGAACTCCGGCCGAATTTTAATTTTTGTTTGATCTGCCGAAAAATCCGGAATTGTACGAACCATACGAATTTAGCGAGCCACCTGCCGTGAAAAATATTCCTCATTCCTCGTGTGTGAATTTAATTCGCTTTGTGTGCAAAAAAAAAAAAAAATAGAATTACCTTTGGGCGGTCGTCCGACGATCCCGGTGGGACCTCCGGGTCCGATCAGAATCCCCGCGTCACCTTCGTACGGACCGCCGTCGTAGGTTTCTCTGATGGGATTGTGCGGTCTTTCCGGGTACCTGCCGGGTCGATCCGCCGGACCGCCCGGTCCGATCAAAATCCCGTTTTCCGGCGAATGAACGGGACGGGACGGCGCAGGTCCGTATTTTCTGCTGTGGCAACAGTACTGTTTGCCGACGTCGCAGTGTCCCTGGAAAGAACAAATAAACAACATTTTATCTTCGAAAAGAAACTTCCTGCTAAAACATAATTTTTATGTTTTCCTTGGATGGTGAAAATTTTTGGTCAAATGGGAAAATCAGAAAAAAAACATAAAAATTTCTAGAAAACAAACGCGAAAATTATTATTGGTTGGATTGAGTAAGAGATTGTTTTCGTAGACGAGAAGTGCTTTCGTAGACGAGAAGTGTTTCCGAGACACGTGACATCCGAAGAAATGTTCACAAAATCAATAGGAACAGAAATAATACTGATTTTCCCGTTAGATCCAAAATTTTCACCTTTAATGAGATAATTAAATAAAATTATTAAAAATATTGATTTTGACCGATCGAAAAATGATACGAAAGAATTTAGAAAGAAATTAATTCTTTCGAGATTTTCATTTAAGAAAAAATGTCCACCTTATATAAAAATATATGTATAAAAAAAACTTTTGAAGACACAAAATATCTCAGAAAAAATAACTTGGAAAAAGTAACAGGAAAAGAAATATTGCTGATTTTCCCATTTGACCCAAAATTTTCACCATCCAAGGAAAACAAAAAAATTTGGCAGGAAGTTTCTTAGAAAATATCGAAGACAAATACCTTGCCTAATTTTCTATTTAACCTAAAATTTTCACCTTTAACGAAAAATGACGATAAAATAATTAAAATAAAATTTAAGAAAAAGTTAATTCTTTTGAGATTTTCATTTAACCAAAAATGTTCACCTTACATGTGAATATATAAAAAAAAATATTATTTTCGAAAGATACGTAGCATCCAAGAAAAAATAACTTGCTGATTTTCTCATTTGACTCAAAATTTTAATCATCCAAGGAAAACAAAAGATTATTTTTTAGCAGACGAGCTAGTTTTTTTTAGAAAATATCGAAGACCCGTAAATTTTCCATTTAACCTAACCTACCTTTAATGTAAAACATAAATAAAATTATTATAAACATTTTTTTGAGATGAAATCTAAAAAAAAAGATCAAGATGAAATTAAATCATTTGAGATTTTCATTTAACCCAAAATGTTAAATGAATATAAATAAAAAAATATTCGACAGAAACAATAAAAAGGAAATTCTCATTTGACCCAAATATTTCACCACACAAAGAAAACATAAAAATTATTTTTTTCTAGAAAAGAATTATTTTAGAAAATATCATAGACTGAATTTTCCATTTAACCTAAAATTTTGACCTTTAATTGTAAATATAAATAAAAGTACTAAAAATATTGATTTTAATGGGCGCACAGAAACCTAACAAAAACATCAGGAAGAAATTAATTTATTTGAGTTTTTTTATTTAACCTAAAATTTTCACCTTTAAGAAAAAACTTGAAGAATATATTTTTTAAATTCAAGAAAAATATTTGAGAATATTAAATGGAAACTGAAATGCTACCGAGTTTGCCATTGATTATTATTCTCATAGACGCGAAACATCCAAGAAAACATCAGCAGGAACATAAATCCTGCTGATTAAATTTAATTCAACTTATCCACCTTTATGGAAATTTTATGGAAAATCCAAACAATAAGTAATCAGTTGATTTCTTCCACTTAAATCAATCATTTTCCCGGTTCAATGGAGCCCAGCAAGAAAATCGACGACGTAAATCCTGCCATTTCCATTTATTATGGAAAATATGAAAAATACAAGGTTTTTTCCAACAACTCGCAACGCCTTGGATTTACTTACGTATGCAACTCCATTCCTGTTGCAGTTGAACTTTTCCGTACACTTGCAGGTATCGAAGTGTCTGAAAGGTTGCCCTTTTTGCCATGAAGGCACGGGCCCCGTCAATATACCCGGATGCCCATCCGGTCCGAAATTATCGACATGATCGGGTCTGATCTCTTGACTGTGAGGTCCTTGATTATAAGATCCTTCATTGTTAGATACTTGAGTGTAAAGTCCTTGACCGTATCCAGGCCTGACTGGGTAATTATTCTGACCATATGAACCACCAGGTCTGAATTATTGTATATTAAAATAAAATAAAAATAAAATATTATGCAAGAAAAAATTAACGTCAAATTTTAAATCGAACCTCGCGGGGTTGAAATATTCAGGTGCGGGCTGGTTTCCAAAAATCGGCCGGTTCTGTCGATGAAAGTCGTCGTAGTTTTCCGATACGTCGTATCTCGGCGAGGCGTTCCTAAAAAATATTAAATAAAAAAAAAAATGAATAAAACAATAAACGTTACCTGGAATTTTTTGAACTTCTGTCGCCGTCCTTCCAAACCCATTCTTCTTCGCACGACGTGACGGCGACGAGGAATAAAAACAAAACTGGGAACGAAAAACAAAAAAAAAATCGTTAGATTTGGACAACAATCGATCCAATTAGCGCGAAGTGATCGTGTAAGGAAGTTTCCCAATAAGGGCATTGTTATTTATCGAGGATGTTTCGAAAGCGGTGCAGCAAGCGGGAAGTTCCAATTAGTTTCGTCATTGTTTCGTTTTTTGTTCCGGTCGCACCGGTCGCCGTGATTAAAAATCGATACTTTATTTGTTTTTATCGCAGTTTTCTTCGCGGGTCGAATTAGGTGAAGGTATCGCGTGGGAATTTCTATTCTAATTAATTACTCACTGTTGAACATGTTTTGAATTTGAAACAAACGATGTGTAGAAACAACAGACGAATATGGAAACAAAACACTCTCACTGACCGACCACTTCTTACATAATGCGTGTTATACAACGCCTGCTTATATACAGAAAGTGGTAAGAAGTGGTGGGCGCGTGCAATTTATCAATGAACCGATCGTGACGGAACGATTTTCGTGATTTCTCGTGTAAAGACGTTTACGAAATTTCCACATGCAAGTGAAATCCGTGCGGTAACAAAAATGTCCAAAAGTCGTCAATTTTCAAAATGTCATCGATTTTCAAAATATCATCAAATGCGTCATTTCTGAAACATCAGATTTACAGCATGCCGTACCATTCAAGGAAATTGTGCTAAAGGAGGAAGCGCCAAAATAATCAATAAACATTGCGAGGAAGACAAAGAGAACAAAAATTAGGTTTTTGAAACAACAAGAGAATAGATATGTTGGGAAAACATTCCTGAAATGAAAAGACGACAGGAAAAAACTATCCAACAAAAAGCAGCAAAAAAAGGTGTCAGCAAACAAGAGCTTCAACTGATCAGACTTCAACAATATTAGTCAACAATTAATGCCAAAAATCCAGGAAATAAGAAATGAGAATATTAATATAAAGAGAAGTAATAAACGATGCCAACACTGATTACTATCTACAGATCAAGGTTAAAAAGATAAAAAATCCAAATGCCTCCAATATACAAAAAGCAGAAAGATGCTCCAACAATTTAGAAAAAAATCAACTAGAAAAAACAACAAGAAAATGAAATAATTTTAGAAACAACAATGCAAAGTCCAGGAAAAAATCAATTTGTAAACTGATTACTCCCGTTCAACCATTTACTCCCACCAACCAATTAGAAAAAATGAACCATAAAGAACGATAAGAAAATGAAGTAATTTTGGAAGAAGAAAAATGCAAAGTAAAGGGAAGAAATCAATTCGAAAACTGATTAATTCCCTATGCATGAGTACTGAAGATTGAAAAGATCAATAAACTCCTACAATAAGCAAAGAACACAAAAATTGACCATTTAAGGTGTAAAATCAACCAGAAAGAACAACAATAAAACGAAATAATAAAGTCCAAAAAAAAAAATTAATTCGAAAACTGATTACTCCCTATGGTTGGGTACTGAAGGCTGATCAATAATAAAAATTCCTACAATAAACAATGACAGGAAGATTCTTCAACCATTTAGAAAAAAAAAAAAAAAAATGTTTTCAATTTGCTGCGAAACATTTTTTTAATTTTTTATAATATTTCATATTTTTTATATTTTTATATTCCACAATTTCATTACCGCTTTATTATTATTTTTTGAAAATGTTTCAAAATTCGGTTATTACTGACGTATTTCAATTGTTTTTTTATTTTATCACTAGAAAAATTTTGACATTTTGAAATAATGTTTTTTATTTATTTTTTTTTTCATCAACGTTTTAATATTCTTACATAGTTTTTTCATTTTTTGATTAATAATTATAATTTATAAGTAAGACAGTGAATTTTATTTTTTTTAATTCCTAAAGAATTTTCTAAACTAATTTCTCCAAAATATACTTTTGTCGACTTTTTATATTTTATTTGAGTTTGTTTTTTATTTTTTAGCATCTTGATGTATTTATCGTTTTTTTCATGTTTCATAATTTTTTGAATTTTTTTTTTATTACTTGGATTTTTGTTAATTTTTCATAATTTCAAAATCACTTTGAATTATTTCAATTGTTTACTTGTTTTAAATCAACTTTCCAATTTTTTATTTTTTTCTGAATCCATTCTAATCTAGAATTATCGATAAAAGCTGGCCCGCGGGCCGTGTGTTGCCCACCGTTGCTCCAGGCAATCCGGAATAATCCTGGTAAATCCGGAATAATCCGGGTAAATCCGGAAAACTCCGGGCAAAATGCGAAAAACTTCGGGCAAAATATGGGAAACTCCTGGCAAAATCCGGGGAACTCCGAGGGAATTCCGGACAAAATTCCGGGAAACTCCGGACAAAATCCGGAAAACCACCGGACAAAGTCCGGAAAACTTTTCGCGAGCCGTAGCTGGCCCACGGGCCGGGGGTTATCCACCGTTGGTCTAGATAACTTTTACGTTCATCAGTTTTTTATTTCGACATTTTGAATTAAAAAAAATTTTTTGTCATGGATTTTCTTTTATTATTGCCATTGAAAAATGTTAACACATTTTTCTTTAATTCAAAAATATCATGTACTCTTAGCCAAGAAAATGGAGATCAGTCATACAATAAAACTTATTGTATTTATTTTCTATTTTTTTTTTTAGTTGCAATTTTTGTCTATTTTTTCCCAAAACAAACGAAAAAATTGAAACACCTTTCAAAAATCAACCACGCGCGCCAGCCAAAAGGAAAACAATTTCACAATTTTTGTGACATTTTTCAAACGACCGTGCCGACCGTAACCTTAACTCAACTAACATTTAACCGAAATTCAATGTCAAAAATCAATTAGCAAATTTGCAGTTTTTGGTCGGACACGGCCAACTATCGCGGCCTTTACCCACGAGACGCAAACCAAATCGTAAACAAATGCCCTCGTCCCCGTTTTTCCGTAAATTATGTAAATTTTACGTTTCGTCCAATCGTCAAGAGTCGCCGGACGTTTCGTAACCAATTAAGATTTCGAACGCGTTCATTTTTTTTTAAACGTTGGGAAAATCCGTTGCGTTACGCTTTTTTTTGTCTTTAATTGTAGGAGACATTTTAAAATTGAACGTCTCGTTGCTGAGCGTTCACGAACGTGAGAGTGCGTTTACATTCTGGGTCAATGTCATCGTTCACTTGCATTAATTATTTAAAAACAACTATCAAGCAGTGACGTCCAACATGTTTCAAATTTTCTTAATTCCCATTAATTGGGGTGTAGTGGCTTAGTTAGCAGGCTAGTAGTCTCAAGGTCTAGGGTTCAAATCCTAGTCTGGACATTTATATCATAGAAGAAATTTAAAATGTTGTTTTTAAACAAACAAGAATGTGTATCCGATTAAGGCTAAAATTAAATTTTTGAAGTGATATGAAGTTACCGAAGTTGATTTTTTTTTTAAACATAAAATCGACACAAATTTCAATTTTAAAGCCCAGCAAAGATAATTAAAACCAACTGAACTTACGAAGTGAAATGAAGTTGCTGAAGTTGCTTTTTGATGCATTTTGAAGTTTCTTTTATCGTATAAGTTGACGCAACCTTTCAAATTTGAAGTCCGCTTAGGTCATAAAAAAATAAGATATGCGAAGTTATGTGAAGTTGTCGAAGATGATTTCTGATGCATTTGATTTTTTTTAACATAAAATCGAGACAATTTTCAATTTTAAAGCAAAGACAATTAAAACCAACTGAACTTACGAAGTCAAAATGAAGTTAATGAAGTTGTTTTTTGATGCATTTTGTGAAGTTTCTGTAAAACGTAAGTTTAAATTTCAAGTTTGAAGTCCACATACGGCATAAAAAAACAATAAAATTTTCGAAGTGATGTGAAGTTACCGAAGTTGTTTTTTGATGCACATGAAGATCTCTTTTAATATAGAAATTGTCATCAAGTTTGCGGCCTTTGAAAGTCATTTCAATTGAACTTGTGAAATTACTGATGTAGCGTTTTGATGCATTTTGAAGTTTCTTTTAATTTGTAAGTTGACACAAACTATCAAACTTCAAATCCGCCTAGGACATAAAAAACAATAAAATCCTGTGAAGTTGCACAATGCATTTTGAAATCCACTGAATATAACTGAATTTACATGTATATTTTTTGTACGCAACTCCCGTGAAGTTGTAACTTACGGTGAAGTAATGTGATGTTACGAAGTTTAAAGCCTTAAATCCTTAAATAATAATAATAAGGGTTTCCAACCCTGTGAAGCTCCTTCAAAATAGTTTTTTTTTAAATATAAAATCACGCGAAGTTGAACGAATGGTTCTTTTGACTTCCAATGAATTCATTGACAACTTTTCGAAAAGCATTTCGTGGTTTAACGTGGAAATTGACGTAAAATTTCATGTTTGAAGCGACGTGAAGAGGACTTTTGAAATCAGTTTGGATTAAAACGAGAAGTTCGATTTGCGTCGAAATTTGTTTATTTTTGTTTTGTTTCTTCCTTGTTGTGAAGATGCTTTTCGACGAGCACTGATGCTTTATTACTAAAATAAAAGCCATGATCATTATTATTATTGTTAGCATAATTTGTATATTTTTATTTAAAAAAATCATGTGAAGTTTTTCTTGTAAACTTCTAAAGAAACGATTTTATGAACTTCAGTAACTTCAACTCACGTAAAGTTTACTTGAAAGCCTTCGAACTGTTACAGGCTTGTTGAACTTGTCAAGTGAAGTTAGAAATTTCGCGACGAGATTTAGAATCAATTGAAGTTGCCAAGTGAAGTTGCTTTTCGATGAAAAATGACGCTCTATTACTAAACTAAAGGTATCATTATTATTATTATTATTATTAGTATTATATGCATATTTTTATTTAAAAAAATCCAATCATGCAAAGTTTTCCTTGTAAACTTCTAAAGAAGCGATTTTATGAACTTCAGTAACTTCAACTCACTTGAAGTTTACTTGAAAGCCTTCGAACTGTCACAGGCTTGAAGCCTTCTAGCACCAACCTGCCACAACCTAAAACCCCTCTTAATAAAAGAACAAAAAACAATAAGAAAAAAAAATTTCGATGAAAACTTCTTTGTGTAGGTTATGGGCACATAGCTCCTAAAACCCAATGGGGCAAGGTGGTCACGATTTTCTACGCGATTCTGGGAATACCGCTGATGTTGCTCTGTCTGTCCAACATCGGCGACATAATGGCGACGTCTTTTCGCTTTTTGTATTGGAAAGTGTGCTGTTACGTTTGCACGAAGAAGCCGAAGAGACCGAAGAGAGCGAGATCGAACAGAGGAACTTTGAGAATACCTGCGTAAGTATCGACCAATTTTGCAAGGCAAGACAGGTTTTCCTCGTCTTTCTATTAAAAAAATCTTTACTATCATCATTTTGGATTTGAAATTCCTATGTCCATATGAGGAATTCTGGTAATCTTTTAAATATTTTTAAGTACCAGTTTACTTCTTTCCTTACTTCCTTCTTCCTTGCTAATATAGCTATTAATTATTCGAATCGTATCATCAGTTTCCTCAATCCCTAATTATACCTACTTTTTTCCCAAACATTTCTATGAGTTTGTTTACCACCAACCGTTGCACACCATGACCACCAAGAACTCATTTCCAAATCGACGTAGACCTTTCCATCTTTACTAAACTTTCAAGGAACTTGTCCACATTCCCGACTTTGGACAATACTATTTTGCCAAGTGATCCCTATGCTTTTTTCCAAACATTGTCATCAGTTCCTTTGCTACCAGTCCACATGTTGCATATGACGTTCCACCTCAACAACTCATTTCCAAAGCGACGTAGTCCTTTCCACCTTTGCTGAACTTTTTTCCCACATTTCCGACTTGGGACAATAGAATACCATTTTTTTCCGTTATCACGAATAACTCCCACAGGAACCGCCAGTGGAGATCAAGAACGGCCTCGTTCCGAAAATCGGCGAGAACGTCGACCCGTTCCGCCGACAGCGGATTCGAATTCTCCGAAATAACTTCCCATTCGGACACCGAACTGAGGTATACGTCACCTTTCAAAAAAAAAAAAAAAAAATCCACCAACCAACAAACAATTTCTCAGATACCACGACGACATGCCGGTCGCGAGGCCGTCTCAGGCGAAATTCGCGCAAAGATCCAGGTTTTCCGACGCCGCGTCCTTCAGCAAGGCGACGCCCAAACAAATTCCGCGAGGCGGTTCGTTGGACAGGAGGCGGGCGCCGCAGCAGAAAAATTTCGACGCCGATTTGGATCCGGCTCTGTTGGCCAAGACGCCGGTTCTGTGCAACAGATACGTCGTGGACACGAACGAAATTGTCGGAAACCACGGTCAGTATTAAAAAAAAAAAAATACAAACTTAGGGTGTATCCCAATTTTTGCTCTGGCGAGGATTTTCTTTCGTTTTTTCTTCATTTTCCTATGGATCCTTTCCAATTCTATCAAATATTTTCAATTTCTTTCGTTTATTCTTCATTTGACGATCAATCCTTTCCAATTCTTTCAAATCTTTTCGACTTCTTTCATTTATTTTTCATTTTCCTCTCAACGTTTTCCAAATTCTTTCAAATCTTTTCAGCTTTTCCCATTTATTCTTGATTTTCCGATCGATCTTTTCCAATTATTTCAAATGTTTTCAACGTCTTACATTTATTTTTCATTTTTCTTTCAATCCTGTTCAATTGATTCAAATCTTTTCAATTTCTTTCATTTATTCTTCATTTTCCGATCAATCTTTTCCAATTCTTTCAAATCTTTTCAATTTTCAGTCAATCGCTTCGAGCAATCCGATCGTCCAAATCGTCGACTGTCTTCTCCCAATCCAGGCCGCAGGGCAATCTCCATGCCAAGATCCCATTATTTAGAACCACCGAGAAATTCGTCCCCGCAGTCGTCGATCAGAGACGAGGTGGAATCCCTCAGAGGAAACCGATCGAAGCGAAGACCTCGTAAGTGACGTCGTTCGAATCGCGACCATTTTTTAATTTAAATTTCAGTCCATTACAACCCAAGTCCTAGGATCATGTCTCCGTTAGGTTACGGACATCGCAGCAAGTACCTGGACGATCCCGAATCGGACGACGATTACTTCGACGAGTATTACGAGGCGGCGCGATCGCGGATCAAGCCGGTGCCGATCTGGTTGTGCGTTTTTTTGGTCGTCAGCTACATAATCGCCGGCACCTTTCTGTTCCACACGTGGGAGGGATGGGATTATTTGGATTCGGCGTATTTCTGCTTCATAACTCTGACGACCATAGGGTTCGGGGATCTATTTCCAGCCAAACGGGTCAAGGACAGCGAAGAATTCAAACAGAACATCGCATTTTGCTCGCTGTATTTGCTGTTCGGGATCGCGTTGCTGGCGATGAGCTTCAACTTGGTGCAAGAGGAGGTCATCGCGAACGTGAAGCGCGTCGCCAAAACGTTGGGGATCATCAAACCGGACGACGAAGACGACGACGACGATTAAGTTCTTGAATTTGTATTTGATTTGGGTTTGAAAATTATTGAATAAAGTGACTTGATTTCTATATGATTTTTTGTCAATTCTTCAAAACGTCCGTCATCCCACCCAAATCATTGCCACATCGCTTTGCTCACCTTTCTATTAAAAACTTCCTTATCTTCATTTTTTCAAAATATACCTTCTCGTCATCTAAATAATCCCAGTCAACCAAACCTACAACACTTTTACCCTCGTTGATCGAAATTAAATAGATCAGAAAGGAGAAAGCCACAAGGCTGCACGAGCTGAAGGAATGGAAAGGAGAATTTCAGTAAGAAAATGAATATTTACGGAGAGTGATGGCAGTGGAATGATCAGAAATGGTAGCGTGTCCGAAATTGGAGAGAAGAAGAATCGAAAACCTGGGTGAAATGGTAATAAGAGATAATAAACATAGCAGAGGTGAGAAAGTAATGGATAAGCGGAAAAGATTCATAGCACGTTTTTGGAACATAACGGGCTTAAAAGGAATAATGAGAAAGAAAGAATAAAATTGAAAGGAAGGAGATTAACACCGTTGGGTTAACGGAGACTTGGAGGAGAAAATAGAAGCAAATACACTTTACCAAATGGGTTCAATTGGAATTAACATGGTGCTGTGAGGGCGAAGCGTTATGGGAGATTGAAAGTATATGTATAATTTTTTAACTTTAAATCCCGCAAACGTTCACTTAGAAGAATGATGTCTTCAGCGGATGCCGTTCATACTTTAACGCCTTATTCCCTATTCTTTTCCCAAGACAAAAATTCAACGTAATCATAACTTTCAAATCTTTAAAATTCTTTGAAAAATCATCATTTCACTCGCAGGGATAATCATTTTCATCTATTAAATCCTTTTTTAATTCCCCTTTAGGTCTATCCCTTTTTGGTTATCTTTCAAAAATATACAAACAGCTCGCCGGCAGTTAAGACTTTCATTTATTTTACAAGATTTCCAATCCAACCCAACGCCAACTATCACAAAAAAAAACAATCAATAATGCTAAAAAAATAATGAATGGAAACCCCGTGGGTCATGTGCCGGTTAATTAAAAAAAAACGTGAAATTTAGCCCAAAGTGACTTGCTATTTCCTAAACGATCGAACCTAGGCCGATTTTGAGGTCATTTTCGGACTTGGCGGGGCCGATTTTGACATATTACATTAACACATTCGATTAAAGTTTAAGAGTCGCCATTCTGTCGCTGTAACGCTAACCATCTAGCCGTAGAGAAATCGAAAATATCG
The DNA here is from genome assembly GCA_018397195.1 of Lethrus apterus. Classification (NCBI taxonomy): domain Eukaryota; kingdom Metazoa; phylum Arthropoda; class Insecta; order Coleoptera; family Geotrupidae; genus Lethrus; species Lethrus apterus. Next base: position 10,727 of record JAFFZR010009960.1, on the reverse strand, counting down.
ACTTTCGAATTGAGAAAAAGGGTTGATACACAAAAAATGAAACTATTCGAAAGGTTAAAAAATGCATCGACGATAACAAGCCCACTTAGGACGTAAGTTTTCGGAACTAACTATAAATTGGTAAATTGGGAATTTTCATGAAAAGCATGGGAGCAGATTTTAAAACAGAAAATTTTTGTGGAAACTGGAAAGAATTTAGTTTAGAAAAAAATAATGATGTACAGAATAAAGAATAACAGAAAAGGTGACTGATGTCAATGGGCGTTAGCTTTCAGTCTTATATCGGCGTGTAGCGGTAAAGAGGTTTTCTGCTCGTACGTAACTTGCTCGTAACTCGGCGATGTAACTTGCCTTGCAGACGACAAAAGTTTCAGTAAGTGTTTTAAAATTGTCAGAAACTGAGAAACATTTCAACATCTTGGAAAGCTTTCCGAGGTTGAGACGTTGAAAACATTCTAAGAAATTTTGTTAAGATGTTTAAAGCTTTACAAGGGTATTGAAATCTATCCAATTGCTTGAAAGTTTTCAGAAATTGTCGACAGCTTCTAGAAATTAATTAAAGTTTTCTTAAGTTGTTTAAATCTTTAAGAAGTTGTTCAAACCTTTCAGAAGTTGTTTAAAATTTTTCAGAAGTTAGTTTAAACCTTTCGGGAGTTGTTTAAACATTTCAGAAGTTGTTAAAACCTTTCAGAAGTTGTTAAAATCTTTCAGAAGTTATTTAAACCTCCCAGAAGTTGTTTAAAACTTCCAGGCTGGTTTAAACCTTTCAGAAGTTGTTTAAAACTTTCAGAAGTCGTTTAAACCTTTCAGAAGTCGTTTAAACATTTCAGAAGTTGCTTAAACCTTTCAGAAGTTTTTGGAAACGTTTAAAAGATGTTGAAGCCTTTAAGAAATTTATTTAAAAGATGTCGAAAATTTCCAGGAGGTTTTCAGGCATAATTTACAACAAATTGTTTGAAATTATTTGAAGCTATTGAATATAGTTTAGGGCTTTCATTTCAATTATTTTTTTTTTATTCTTTCAGAAATTGTTAAGTTTAACTATTTTCGAAAATTTCGAAAATTGCTGAAAGCTTCCAACTACATATATTTAAAGTTTAAAGTTTCATGGAACGTATTGGAAGCTATCGCAAATAAATTGAAGGTTTCGTAATAAGTTTCAAGTTTCAGAAATCGTTTAAGGTTTTCAGAAATTATTTAAATATGTTTGAGCGCTCAAACAGTACAGACCTGATGGATAGGTTCGTGAACCCCTGCCAACCCATGTTAATAAATTTGCGTGTGGCCCCATCACGTGACCATGGCCTTGAAACTTTACCATAACCTATACCTTCGACATCCCCTAAAATCCTCGAGACAATAAATGTGGCTGTTTCCCCATCACGTGACCATGTCCTTGACTCTTTACCATGACCTATACCTTTCACCATGACCTATACCATTCACCATAACCTATAGCTTTGACATCACCTAAAATCATCTGGTCAAGGTCACGCGACAGAAGATCAAAGGTCAAGGTCACGGGTGGGTTGTTGACTTTTATTTAAAAACTGGGCATGCGCAGTAGTGGGAGGAGGAGGTGGTTCCAGAACCGGCCAATCCCTACTAGTATTGAATGAAAACATGTTGATTGTTTTGTTGCAAGGTTTCGGGAATTTTTGAAAAATTACAGAATTTTTTGAAATTTACCGAAATTGCTGAATGCTTTCAACAACTCTGAAAGCTTTTAAAGCAGTTCAGAAGTTGTCTATCGAAAATTATGAAGCTTTACAATTTGATCTAATTATATATTTATTTTATTGGGTTGGGTTGGGTTATGTTCGTTTTCGAGGAATAAATAATAATAACAAAATAATAATTGGCTTCGAAACTTCAAAAATGAGGATTCTTCTTCGGGAAATGGCGATATGATTAAAATTTGTTCAAAACGTTTAAAAGACTCGTTACTGTGTTAATCTTTCACACTGTATTAATATTCTTTTCTGTATTAATGTGTTACGGTAATTATTATTATTATTATCATTATTATTATTATTATTGTTACTATTACACCATTAGTGTATTAATTTAAGGTAGTAAATGTGCAAATTGAAGTTTTAATATTATCCAATCTAAATGTAATAAAATGGTTTTAAATAAATAAATAATAATAATAATAATAATAAAATTTAATATGAAGCAATAAAACTGGAGCACAAAAACATTTTTTTAATATTTCATGGAAGGAAATCATCCCCTTTAACAAACGAGGCCGCCTTTGCCGCCCAACGCGGGTAAATTCTCCGCCGTAAGTTCGGGATGTATACCTGTAAGATTACCGAAGTCTTTTCCGAGAGGTCGAGAAGCTTTTATACTCGGCCAAAGGAATATCCGATTAGGAAAGGCGATAAAGCCCCACGCGTCCGGCCCCTTTTCAGATTGATCACTCCGAGAAAAATAGCGTCTTCATTCTAAAAAAACAAAAAACCGAGGGAAAAACTCAAAAGGTTATCGGCTGGTCTTTAATTTTTTTTTCGCCCGGAAAGTCGTTTTTGTTTTAATCCGCCGCGTTCGAACAAACTGATACAAGGATCGTCGTCGGCGGTGAGATGAATAAAAGATGAATGGACGAAAATCGCGATCGAAAAGTTCGTAAAGTGCGACCGACCGTAAAACATAACGTAACTAACTGCATACAACGAACACGTTAACTACACGGTTAATTCCGAGCAAACAACGGACATATTTTCGAGATTCGATCAAATTTATCCGCTCGAACAATGGTTTCGTCGCACGGATCGTGCCCCGAGTCGAGTGCGATATTGGTGATTAATTACGGCGTTAAATGACGATGAGAATCCGATTTAACTTGGGCATGTGTTGCAGCGCCGCCGCCGCTGCCACCCCTTTTAGCATCAGGTGCCGGCGTCATAGTTTCGAGTGATTTTTTCGCGAAACTATAACTTGATTGATGGAACGCTCGACGTCGTCATAATGGATTATGTACGGGGTGTTTAGGATTTAACGGCGAGACGTTCAAACAGTAAATTGAAAGAAAAGCACATCATCGACATTTTTTCGTAATTTGTAAGTGATTTGCGTTATTGTGCAGAATTGTCAGTACAAATCGTATTTTATTTATTGGGAGAAATACTGAAAAAAATGTAACGATAATTTTCGCCGAGTTTGTAGCGAGTTACGTACGAGCAGAAAAGCTCTTGATCGCTACAGCGCAGCGGCGCTGACATAAGTACGTTCATGTTGATTTTAGAGAAAAAATTGAATTCAGTGAAACTCAAAAGATATATTTATTTCCATTCAATCAGAATTTTTATATATTTTATATTACATTCTTTCTTTGTCTTTTGAAGTCTGTATTGATTCTTCTTTTCCTCGCAATCAGTCGCCATTGAATTTCGAAATTGTTGACATTTTTTCTTGGCCAATATCTAATCGAACAATCTATGTTTCTATTTTTCTCTGTGTTACCATACATTCTTTTAATCATTTTCTTCTGATCTTTTTTTATTGAAACGCGGGCAGGCCTAGAGGTCAATTGTGCATCCGCTAAGTGTAGATATGTTTTATTTTTGTGAAAGAGTAAAAGCTTGTCACTCTAGAAGTCCGCCCATACTTCTACAGCACCGTTAATTGTACGCAAACGGTGAATGCTCCCGGCACCTCCTGACGAACAATTGAACCGAATCTGACATGAAAGAGAATCGAACCCGAGACCCCTGCACGATAGACCACGATCCAACCAGCCGGGCCACTCCGGGGTCCTGATCTTTAATACTTTGCTGAAATAATAATGTTTTTTTTATTCTTCTTTTTCTCGCCGTTCTTTTTCTGTGCAATTCAACTTACGTGTTCTTTGTCTTACGTTTCTTCAATTTTATTTCTAATAAAAAATTCTTCCCTCTTAATTGTTTTCATCCCATTTTCTGTTCATTCGCTTTCGTATTTCGAAGGCTACGCTGATTTACATGTTGAATTATTTTTTTTTTGACTTTTTCAAAAAAAAGAAGATATTTCAAACCCAACCCAACTGACTTTTGTGATGGACATTTTGGTCAGGTTACTTCCTAATTCACTTTTCTAATATTTGACACACATTTATGGATATCGAGCTTTTCAAAAGCTATTTAAATTTTGAAAAAAATAGCTTTGGACATCCATCTTTTTAAAAAATCAAAAAAAAAATAATTGCCAAAAAAGCTTCAAACTCAGCTCAACTGATACAAAGAAACCTTTTTCAATAAAAAAATTATACACCAGCCAACTTAAAAAAAAATCAAATTTTAAGAAATCGTTTGTTAAAGTTACAAAAGTTTTGAGGTTTTTTAAACTTTTTCTCAAAATTTTCTCAAAAGAAATTGTATCTCACAAAAATTCAAAAAAGAGTTTTCTTGGTATTGAGTTGTGTTCAAAAGGTCGAAGTTCAAAATTTTTTTCAAAATTTCAAAACTGAAATAGTTTCTAAAAAATATTCCAAAAAGTTTGAAAAAAGAACAACTATTAATATCTTTCTTGGTATTGGGTTGGATTTAAAGGTCAAAGGTCAAAGGTCAAAGGTCAAAGGTCAAATTTCAAAAAATATTGACAAAGTTCATTTTTTAAAAAGTTTTTTTTTAATTCCAATTAGAAAGTTTGTCTTCCAGTTGGACTGAGGTCTTCGAACTTCAAATTGAATCAAAATTTACTTCAGATTTATTTTAATAGATTAATTTTTATTGTTCCATTTTCCAGCTTTTTATTTTTTCTTTTTTACTCGGACCATTGGACCGTTTAATAATAATAATTATTATTATTATACTTACATTCGCGAGCAAGCAACCCGTAAAAGAAACCTCAAAATGTAATAAAATATAATCACCGCGAGCTCGATATTGATCAACTCGCACTAACTACACTCTAGTTTCTGGGTTACACCCGTCGTCAGTACAGCTTCTGTGTGAAGCGATCAATGTGTGTCAAGTTGACATAATCAAGACCGTGTCTGCAGTTGCTATTCTCGCCTAATGCACGAGCTCCACCTAATGCTGAGGAGCCGCTAAAGGAGACGACCACCTGATGTTTCGGTCTCTTGCCATTAGGTGGATTTCTTCGGAAGAAGAGTTCCGGCTTAAACGGAAGTGCCAACTGACAAAAAATACGTTTTACTATTTTATTGAAATAAATTTGACATTATAAAGACACGAGAAGAGCAACATATTTTATTAGTTGATCCATTTTCTCGTTTTTTAGTTAAGTATGCGTTTCTCAATCAACGTTTATTAATATTTTCAAAGTTTTCAAAAATAAGATTTTGACATCCTGAATTATCGTCGACGTTCCTTGAGGCGATATAAGGCTGTACGTCCGTCGTTTATTTCTTCTGATTTTCTCAAATCGCCATTTAAGGCAATTTTCAATTGTCAAAATCTGACAATCGACAAATGTTCCCAAACAAAAAAGCACTGTTCGTGTCGATTTCCGTTCAAGAAACGGTGCTACCCGTCACGAGTCTCTTTGTAAGTAAAATACCTTGGTATTTCAAGATGTCTTTGACGTTCGTCTTCGTAAAACTACTTCTGTGCTGCACATTCGCTTACGGATTATCGAATAAAATGCGTTGGATGATGTTACCCTACATGCTGAGTTTACCGGTGAATTTCGCGCTTTGCGCGACCACCGCCGTGTTGGTGTTTCTCCAAGAGAAACAACTAGTCGCGGGCGTCGTAGTCCTGTTGATTTACAACGCCGTTTGGTTGTCGATCTTGCCGGTGTTCTTCGTGAAAATTTTGCTGTTTTGGTGCGGATTTCGAAAAATTCGCGAAGATAGGACGAAGAACGCGGCGCCGGCGGTGCAAGTCGCGCCAATCCGTGAGGTGAGTTCGAAATCGCATGATTGACGATTTTTCGAATTGGAAAAGGTTGACAAGTAAAGTTGACGTTGACAACGATTTGGGTTCGAGTCGTTGATTTGTTTTGTTTTGTTATTATTACTATTAATAAAAAAAAAATCTAACCAAGCGAACTTGGTCCACTTGATTTTTTTTTTTTAATAGAACAATTTGGCCGCTTAGAAAACACTAAGTGGTGGTAAATATATTTATAACCGACAACTATTTTCGTACCATACATGCGCGGGTTCTGTGCACGAGGAGGCGCGTTTTCTTAAAAACGCGTTCGCGTGGCAATCGATAGACAAAAGTGCCCTTTCGTTTTAAATTGTGGTGGTGCGATTGTGTCGTCGACGAACACTTTTAAATCGGTTAATGATCGCCGACGAACGAACGGGGGCGCCCAATTAGCAAATTAGCGGCGGGATTGCGAACGCGCGCGCCTATCGATTTTTAGAATTTCACGATTCCGGTTTAATTAGGCTAAATATAACCTGGAATTAACGAGGTAAGTTATTTGTAAGTTATGTGCAAGTGTCGCGGAGAGTTGCGTAAATCGGTCCGTATCCGATTGTTCAAGTTGATAAACAGCGACGTTTCCTAGATTAACCGATAATCCACGATCGTTTCCTAGTTTGTAGGAAATTATTAAATAGCCAAGAATTAGTTTTATAATTTACTTAATAAAATGTACATCCCATAGATAATAGTATATATAATAATATTAATAATAATAATAATTTACTTGTAATACTAATTAGAAGATAGTAGCGTCAAGACGTAGGTAAAGTGTGCGTATATACAGTGTGTCCCAGGATTGATGGACTATAAATTTTTGAATTTTATTTTAAGATTGTGGGATTAAGTCCCGCTTGGTTTGAGAACAATTTTAAGAATATTTTCACTTTTTGAAAAATAAGTCAGCCTTGACAGCGAAGCGAAAACTATTTTCTTTTCAGGTAAAGTGCCCTTTTCGTTAGTGACACGGCAAAATTTTACTAAGAAAAGTTGTTCATAATGAGAAATGATGGCGCTATACAAAATTTCAGGAAGATCTAAAAATTTTAATAAATAAAATTTATTTTTAATATAAAAATTACGGTTTAATCAAAGTAGTTAGATCTTCCTAAAATTTTGTATGGTACCATAATTTCTCATTCTGAAGAACTTTTCTTAGTGAAATTTTGCCGTATCGTGAACAAAAAGTGTACTTTACCTGAAAAGAAAATAGTTGGCGCTTCACTGTCAAGGCCGGCTTGTTTTTCAAAAACTGAAAATATTCTTAAAATTGTCTTCAAAGCCAGCGGGATTTAATCCCACAATCTTAAAATAAAATTAAAAAATGTTTATCACCTTACTCAATCCTTACTCAAACTCAATCCTGGGACACAGTGTATGTGTATACATACATTATATGCAGGGTGATTCTGAAATAAGTACAGATATTTTAACAGGTGATAGCTGACAATAGCTCAAGTAAAGAGTTTGGTATTAAACCCCAAACACGGTTGTAAACAAATTTTAATCGTAAACTCAATATGGCGAAAAATATGGCAAAAAATTGCTAAACTCAAGAAGAATCTCCGGCGTTAAAACAATGCAATTTTCTTTTAACTCCAGAGATTCAACTATCGATATATGAGACACTTCCAAGCATATTTTAGGCGTTCTGCTAAATAAATTGTTTTTTTAAATGGTTTTCTAAAACGTTTTCAAATCAGAAAATAGAATAATCTTCACGAAATCTTAAAACGGAACTCAGTTCTAATCTGTTCTTGGCTTTAACGAGGTGCATACATTTTTCTCAGTCGTTTTCCAAAATATGTTTAAATTAAATTAAGTTCAGTGTTAAGGTGAAACTTAATTTTAATCTGATCTTGACTTTAACGAGTTGAACAATTTTTTTTTTAATAATTTTCCAATACATGTCTAAATCGGAAAATTCAAAAATTTTCACAAAATCTTATGTTGAAACTGAATTTTAATCTCATCATTGCCAAAATTCGATAATCAGTTTCAAACCCTAGTCACCAGTTAGGTTGGCTTGGGATAAGTAGCACTGGATAGATTTGGTCGAGTTTCGTTGGAAAAAATGAATGGAAAATTTTATATGAATTGGATCTGAATTTGGCTGATGATTCGAATTCCTCATTGATATCGAGCATTCTCAGTCTAATTCCCACGATTATTTTCTAACCCATTTGCAGTCTAATTTCGACAATCAGTTTCAAACATTACTCATCAGTTAAGTTCGATTGTTCTAAGTAACAATGGATGGAGAATGATCTGATTTGATCTTGGCTTTCACGAAACGGATATGTTATTTTCACTCGTTTTTCAAAATGCGACAGTCAGTTACGAACCCTAATCATCAGTTACATTGGATTGGTCTGTTCTTGGCTTTAACGAGTTGCCTAAATTTTTTCAATCGTTTTCCAAAATACATTTAAATTAGAAAATCTTCAGGAAACGTTAAGGTGGAACTTAATTTCAATCTGATCTTGACTTTAACGAGTTGCACAATTTTTTCTTCAATGGTTTTCCAAAACACGTTTAAATCGGAAAATTGAAAAATTTTCACAAAATCTTATGTTGGAACTGAATTTTAATCTGATCTTTGACAAAATTCGACAATCAGTTTCGAACTCTAATCATCAGTTACATTGGATTGATCTAATCTTGGCTTTAACGAGTTACCTACGTTTCTTCAATCGTTTTCCAAAATGTCTTTAAATTAGAAAGTCTTCAGGAAACGTTAAGGTGGAACTTAATTGCAATCTGATTTTGACTTTCACGAGTTGAACAATTTTGTGTTCAATGGTTTTCCAAAACATGTTTAAATCGGAAAATTGAAAAATTTTCACGAAATCTTATGTTGGAACTGAATTTTAATCTGATCTTTGACAAAATTCGGTAATCAGTTCCAACCCTAGTCATCAGTTAGATTGGATTGGGCTTAATGGCATTGGAAAAAAAATTAATGGAAAATTTTTGGAAAATGGAAGTTGCCTTCTTATTGCTTTTTCTTCTTGCGTAATTTCCTATTCTTCTTCAACCTCTTGGTTATTTTTTTGTCTTCATTCTCGTTATTTATTGTGGTCGCTCCCGGTGGCTTTTTAAAATATTCTCTCCAGCGTTCTATTTGCAAATTACCGTCTTGGATTAAACACGAGTTCTTTTGGGTCAGTATCGAGGATGTCGAGTTACGGATTCGGAGTGAAACTTACGAAATTTAGTCCGAAATGACTTGGCCGGCGGACAAAGTGCACAACCTTGAGCGCCTATTTTCAAAAACAATCTCACGGTCGGTTGATCATTACACATTTTAAGTTTTCATCGTCATCCATCGCCCAATATGTTTTTTATTCTGTTTACGATTCGTTAATTAAAAATTTTCCCTTTTCCGTAATTCCACCTACATTTTTCTGCGTTTATCCCTATTCAGATCTCCGTATCTCCACGTTCTTACTTTCTTCCATCTGCTTCTCAACTCAGTTTCTCTTATTTTCAAAGTCTCTCTCCAGTCTTTCCCCTAAAATAAATTTTGAACCTCACATCCATCTCAATCCCTCTGTAGTTTTCCACTTTTTCTGTGTCATTTTTTTCCATCCATTTTCTTCCAACTTGCTCGTCAGTTTGGTCTATTCAAATGTCATTTATTCGTTCTAGAAACTTCTTTATGAATTTTTCCGGTGCGTAAATTCACCCGTTGCCATCTACCTCTTACCTTCTCTTTCTTAAATTTTCCGATAAAAACGCCGATTAATTTTCCGACGAAATCTACGTATCACAAAACCGACGCGACGTTTCAAATCCAAAGACGATCAATAATCCATTCAAGAAAAGGAATTTGCGATGGAGTTCCCAATGAATTTCCACCGAAAATAAACTCGAAGAAGTCCGTCGTCGGAAAATGCCCTGCGGGTCCACGTCGGTCCCGCTCCACTCGTCGCCAATTTAGTTTATTTCCGAAGCCGCGGGGAATTCCCATAAACGACGACGACAGAGGAAAGTGGCGACGTTTTCTGCGGCTCCGTCCACCGTTAACTCGATTTTCGCTTCGATTTTCTCGAGACGTTCGACTCGACGGAGTCGTCTTAATCGTGCAACGTGAGAGGAGCGCACGTAAGGACTTATTGGCTTTTCTCGTTACGACGAGTTTAATTAATTAGGCGACGGTAATTCGACGCTGGAAGTTTTCATTCTGTTGCGACGGATGATAAAGTTACGTCGTGATGTTCGTCGATTGTTTCCGAAAGCTCAAAAACGAGCTTGAAACTGAACGAGTGGAAATCGCTGTTGTTTCACGGCGAATTATTCGAAACTCTGTGAAGTTTGAGTTAATTGAAGTTGCGGATTGTTTGAAAAACTTTGCGTTTATAATGGTAACTAACCGCGTAGTTTTCTTTGAAAAATCAAACGCAGAATTTTGATTGTTTTAAAAAATACTAGTTAAAAATAATTATTATTGTTAGTTCGCGTCTTTATTAATAAATCAGAAAAGGATTTCCCATTCGAACTGAGCGTATATCGAGCGGGTCACTTTCAAAATATCCGGGTGGAATTTTCTTTTTGAGAGTTTGAAAACCGCCAATCGTCTTAAAAGATCTTTGCAAAAGCTGAAAAGCATTTAGTAACTCAATCGAGCAGATTTCGTCAGTTGTGACTGTTTTTTTTTTTTAATCCTACAACAGACATATTTTTATTACAGGAAATATAACTGTGAACTTTGCCTCTGTCTATCTCTTTGTTTTTTAAATGTATCTATCTATTTTTTTTTAAATCCATATCTGCTTATCTAGCTATAAACACAATATATCCATTTTTCTGTTCATCTTTTGATGCATCTGTTTATTTATTTTT
>JAFFZR010009956.1:1195-51535 GCA_018397195.1 Lethrus apterus | reverse complement strand
GAATAAGCAACATATGTAGTTAAAATTAATAATTTTCGAGATATTGATGTATTTTTTAATTTTTGTACATTGTCATCCCTCCTGAGAAGCATAAAAGTAATTTTTAAATGTTTTTTTAAGCTGATAAACTATGAACTAATAAATAGAATATGCTGTAAATAAGAAGATACAACAAGCTTTACATTTCAAAGTATTATAATATTACATATAATATTCACACATTAAATAGAGAGATCACAAAATGCCATATTTTGTATGTAATATTACTGCTTTCTTGAGTTTCATCGTTAATTAAAGTATGTAAGTTTCATGGCATTTTCATTATATCCCAATTCTTTCCACAAAAAAAACTAGATAATAGTGAAAGATTGGAACGTAATATTATTTATTATAAACTAAATAATATATTAATATGAACGGAAAAAATGTTTGGAAAATAAGAAAATAAAAATAAAAGTAGCATAAAATATAGCGCTTCTATTTAAAAAAATTAAGTTTTCCGCATTTCAATTGTTTTAAAAAGAAGGAGATTTATTAAGCATGTTGTGTTACATATCGAATTTCTAATGCTTTTACTATTATCACTAAAGATCCCTCTAGCATTGCATAAAATTTCATGATCTTGCTGTATTTCGTTATTGAACTATATGCGTTTTGCCGAAGACCGTCAGCTGTCAAAATTTCCTCATAAATTCAAATATCTTAAAAACGAATAGACATAGACAAATATTATCTTATACAAACTTATATTAGAATTACCCACGGAATTCAAAAATGTAATAATATATAGGGCGTTCCATTTAAAATTTTAAAGTTGTTCGTGGTTGCGCACAAACGAAACACTCCGTATAACTGAAAATAATTTTAGGTGGTGGAGACCATAAATTCAAAAAACTTTTGTCTTAAAATATTTTTTGTATTTTGCATAACAACGGAGATATCGAAGAATATCGCACTAATGTTACACCCTGTATATTACTCTTAGTATTTGTTGAGTAGACATAGGATCAGTCCAAGTATGATTCAACTTTTATTTATTTAATCAAAAAAAAAAACAACAGGAAATGCAATTAAATTAAATTTAATTTTTGAATTTTCTCTGTTGGTATGTTTTATGAAAAACTACTTCATGTAACATAAACAATACATATTTAACAATTCATTCCGCACTCATTCTCCTCCGTATTCTTTCGAGACGTTTTATTTACTTTATATACCTTATATGGGGCGTAAAAAGTGTTCTCGTCGAATTCACGTACACGACGAACGGGCGAGACGAAGACCAAACGTCTCTAATAAATAAAATCAGAACGCGGGATTGCATTATCCATATAAAGAATTCGACGGTAAGCATTCTTTATTTACTTTGCAAAATCAAACATATTTATACAGTCAATTTGACTGATCTGTATTCAGCATAAAACTTTATTTCATTCTAAACCGCGCCGGGCGAACGAAGAATATTTCCGCTCTTATTTGGATAAAGTATTTCGAAAATTCTAAGCGCGCATTTGAATTGTAAATTACGAACTATAAATCGATGAATTTTTAGTAAATAATATTTAAAAAATATGGCGTCGTTTGTGCATTTTAGAACGAATTGTAAAATGTAAAGTTCAATTTTATTGCAAATAGTTGTATTTTGAAGACGAATATACAAATCGTTTTTTAATAGCTGGCTTGATATCATACATAACTTTTAATTAAAATTTATAAATACGTAGCTCTGATTCGATCAGTAGTCCAGACCAAAAGCTAGAAAATATCCTTATTTCTAAATACGTCATTTCAACATAAGTCAACAACGCATTAAGCTCCATTTTATTTAATTAAAAAAAATATGGGCGTGTTTATCTTATCCCTTAATATTCAATACAGTTGCAAAGTATCCAAAATTGTCAATAAAATTGACGAAAATATTTTACGTCTAGGAAGAGCTTAATTATAGGTATTGCACAAAGAAAATTCATTGAAAATTTTATCATGTATTATACATATCTTACAAAATTAGATAATGTAAATTTTAGATATTTGTGAATATCGATTCAAACATACGCTCGTAAAAACTACAAAAAGGTTAAGCTTCTTGTGCGACTTCGCGTCGCGCGTACAGGAAACATTTACGACACAACTGCGGACATATTTTCCAACAACGAGATCGGGAAACGTCCTATTAAGTGAAAAAGTCATAGGGAGGAACTCAACTAAACTTCTAAACGTCAACGAGACCAAAATAAAAAGTAACGTTGATGAGCGTTTGAACGCTTCACTGACCACATTTCATTTTATAGTCGAAGTTTTTCCGCCTTCCTCCTTACAAGCTTGCCATTCTTTCACAGTTAAGAATTTCTCCAGACGTGTAGCCATCCTCCTCTCTTCGTCGGCCGGAGGGCACCGTTCGTAAACCGCACATTTGTTTCTATTAAGGCTTTCAAATTTAAAACGAATTATATTTCGCAAAAGACAACGATATTTCACGTTTATATCGTTATTCCTGGATAGTTCTGCGCGAAAATTCTATATAATGTCGTCGTAAATATCATTGTTATAAGTTATACGTTATACGGGACGTCCTCACTACCATGTAACGATGTATTTGGTCGTTTGTTTTTGATTTATGTAGCTCAAGATATATCAGTAATTTCAAAAGATATGCTTCACGATATTGACAAATTAAAACAAAATATCTAATATTTTATAATTAAGAGAAAATGGTAAATGAATAAGTAATTCCATTAAATACGTTTGAATAAAATCGATTCAATCCTAATTATCATAATTATCAAAATGTTATTAAATAAAACGGGAGAAAAAAGATGAGGATATGAAGAGCAAATGAAAAAAATTATTGAGAGATGCAGACGCAGCACAGGAAAGGGGTTTGAGAATGAAAAGAACAAAACATATAACGTGTGCCGAAGCAGATTTTGTTATGTTATGTTAAGAGGTGAAGGAAAAACTTATAGTTTTGAGCAAGTAGGTTTTTTTAAATACTAAGAAAGGAAATTCTGTGGGAAAAAAATAAATATAAAAAATATTGATTATGGGAAATCCTCGTCTGCACACATTTGACAGTTATAAATAGATAATAAAGAGGATTAAAACAGAGATTTTGTAATACCATTATTTCATAATAACCCATCAAGAATTGTGAAGAAAAAAGTACAAAGAATCAGATATTGAAGGAAATGGATTTGGCTAGTCAAAAGTAGTATAGAAAGAAGTAAAAGGAGAGAAAACCCAAGACCGTGGTGGAACGGAAAGATGGCTTCCAACGATTGGAAGGAAAAAATGAATATTAAAAAAGAATGAAACGCAGTAGTGAAAAAACCATAGGTGTGCAGAGCTAATATTCTCACATGCATGCAAATATATTCTTTTCTCAGTCATTTCTATTCCTGGCATCAAAACGAAACAAATCGAAATAATGTTGTAATGCAAAAAAAAAAACAATTAGTTGTACTTGAAGGAATAAATCATAATTATACTGTTTCCAATTTAAAAGATTGTTTTTCTAGGCGGAAGGAAGTAATTTTCCGATTGGAATCAATCGTCGCCCTCAAGAATACGTTATGTTATTGCATTTCGCTGTTAGCAAAAGCGAAATACGCTTGATTGAATTTCTATTACGCTAGCCTGATGTGTGTGTGTGTTGCATCATGCTCATAAATTGTTCCCTACAAACCATCTAACACACTTAAGGAAGTTGTCGATTTGGGCGTGGAAAACGGAACGGCAGAACCGGAAGCACTTTTCAGACAACAACGTCCCGACTGAATTGTGCTTTTCCGCAAATTATGCCTTATGATATGTACATACAACATGTATGGGGTAAGATTTGAATTAAAATAATTTCAAACTTCACTGAGCCAGGCCGGGCGATAACGACTATAATAATAAATAATTATTTAAAATTATTATTAACCACCGATTATAAAAAATATAAATAAAATCATGGAACATTATCATTTCGAAATGAATCTTAGGAATAATTAAGCATTCTATAAATATTGTGTGCTGTTAATTAATTACTTAAGGTGATTAAACATTTGGCTGTCTGCTGACTAACACAAATTCTAGAGGCGAATCGTTAAATAACATACTCATGAATCAAATCCGTCGTGTCACAAAGCAATGCTGTCGTCAGCACGCACAGAATTCGCTTATATCTTATGAGACCCGCGGGACGCCGCAAAATTAGAAGTGAATGCGTTTTTCTGATCAAAATGATCGTTAGGAGTGCATATATTTTTACAGCATTCATCAACTTGTAGACTTTTAGAATAATTATAAAATATAAAGCAAAGCGAAGAAAAAAAACAAATAACCATGCTTACAATTCGATCAATTATTAACAACGAGATTTAAAATGACATCTATAATAACAATTAGGCATATAACTGCACGTTTAAAAGCAGTGTGAATGCATCACCGAGCCCAATGGGAACAAAAGAAACCAAAGAGTGAAAGAACAAAAACTTTAAATTTCCCTACGAGGCAAGCAGACAGCGTCTATTCGCTTCATTGAAAGGTTTTATTCAATTTTTAAGAGATGAATTTTACTAGCGCTCGCCGTATATTTTATGCGGGAATTTTTGCGGGATACGCGTACCTTGTTAAATTATTCCGATGTATTGAGTTGTATTGGAAGAAATTTCCGAATGATTTCTCCACGTACAAAGAGTTACTCTCGAGATTGATTTCCTATCAGAAAACTATTTTTCCGTATACACGGCTTCTCCGTTGACTGAAGTATATTACACACATATTTATAGAAAAAATGACCGAATTTAGATATGGAATTGGCACAAAATATATATTCGAGTTTGGATATGTAATTAAGTTCTTTGTATACACGGGAGTATAATTAAAATTAAATTGTGATCATGAGTGAATAAACATAAAATTGACAAATACGGAAATATAACTGATTTTGTTTACAAAATATTTGTACTTTTTCTTGACCAACATGAATATGAAACGGCATTTACGTCGCCCCCAAATGCTAAATAACCTGGGCTAATTGCTTCTTCTACAATTCATGAAAAATTTCGTATAACGAAATTAAGAGTAGAATAATTAGAAACATATATGTTTGGTGCACTTTCCATTTTTCAAAAAATTTTATTCATAAGGAACTACAGAAAATTCTCTAGAAAGCCATTTAGGTATTAAGTAAAACGCTTTGTGTAAAAACGTAATTAAATTATAATCTTAAGGTAAAATTTAAATATTGATCCTAATTATGAAAAATGATCTTAAGTACAAGTCTGGAATACTCATTAAATCTTATCAAAAACAAACTACGACAAAACTTAACTAGGTACTAATAAATTGAAGTATATCTTTAAGCACTATTTTTGCATCACTTTCTTCGAAACTTTCTAAGATGCTAAACGCGGCGTGGGTGTATTCGTTCCTCATTTCAAAGGTTTTTCCTATAGCCGAACCATTCAAAATTATCTCTCGAATAACATTGTAATCGACGTCATCAATATCTTTTTGATATTTTATTATCTCTTCAAACAAATACGGATCATCTTGTAATTGAAACAATACTGGAGCACTTACTAAACTAAAAGGACCGTTTTTTCTACCAAGAAATTCGTGTATATCCAATTGGGCTCGATATGCCAATCCAAAATTTTTCCCGAATGAAAACGCTACATTTTGGAACGATGTCGGGTGATTTGCTAACTTCATTGCACTAGAGCAGGCTTTGCCCAAAAGACTGGCGCCACCCAACGTGTTTCTAAAACCCCATTCCCCTTTCGCATTGCCCATTGCGTTCGGAAAAATAATTGGATCACACGAAAAATCCAGCAAGTACGATACATCCGTACGATTGTCATCTGGTTTTGTTGGAATTGGGCGATTGTTTTTATCCCGGGAACCTACGTATTGGGCAACTGTTAAGTCTCTTAAACCGGACGACATCAATTCGACCAAATATTGATCTCGCAGGTTTGACAGTTCTTTCAAACATTCACAAAGAAGGAAATCACCACTTAACAACGTTATCTTGTTACCGTAGTTGATGTTAGCATCGTCACTGGCATTTTCTATTTGTCTATGTATGGTTGAACACATTTTTAACATTTCTGCTACTTTAGCAACCACATGTTGGGATTCCAAAATTCCTGCAAAAATACATATGCAGTACTCCATATCTACTAAAGAACATGCATCAATATTTTGTATCCAGTAAGAAAATGCTTTTACAAAGGACCTAGGTAGTGTAGGTACTGTTTGTAAATTTTTTTGTTTTTATATTAACTTTTGTGCTTCCAAAAATTAATATAATTTAATAGAAACTAATTACAGTAAACGCTCACTGATCCGAATCCGTTTTTGCACAGGCGTTTCGGACTACGGCGTTGTTCGAAGTACGAGATGGGCGTAAAAACATAGTAAACGCAACATTTCGACTTTCGGACTATGAGGTATTTCTAAGTTCAAGCGTTCGGAATACGAGGTATTTCGCGAAACAGACGTGCGTTCGGACTACGAGGTATTTCGGAATAGGTGGTATCCGGACCAGTGAGAGTTTACTGTAATTAGTAATAAATAATTAATAATTTTAATAGAAACATTTGTTTCTGGAAAAAAAATGCAAAATAAATTAAATGCGAATCATTTTTCAGATTTTTCATGATTTAGGAAATTAATAAAATTTCGCGGAAGTCAATTTTTTCTGATTTCCTTACAACAGAATATTTCTTTGGGATCAACATTATTTCTGTTAATAGTTTGAAAATGTTCATTTACGTAAGACTCAACTCAATTAAATTTTTGTTAAGAGTGAAATATTTTAATGAAATTAGGAATAGACTGGAAGAAATAGTTGAGAAAGAACGTGGAAGTAGGTAACTAGGTAACTTAACATTGGCAAGATTACTAATATTGCTATAGTGCGCTCCGTTGCCATTAATGAGCAAACAATAGCAATAAGCATTAAAGTTTTGGTAGTTGATGTAAGTTTTATGTTGAAAATTTTTTATAAGAACGTCTTACCTGTTGTAAAATATTTCTGTTGCTCGGAAGAATCAATTTTCAGACCAGCTGCTTTACAAAACAGTAAAACAATTAATCCGTACGAAATCTCGGAGTTTTCAACAATGTTTCTTACATACAAAAAATACAAAACGTCATTAATAGACAAAATCTAACTGCTGTATATCATATTGATAATAAAATTTACCTTATAACATTAACGAGAGAATGTTTAGTAGCCATAACTTTCTTGAAATGTCGAGCGATATTTACAACATCGTCATTTATTAACCAGTGCAAATTTCGAAATGAATTATTGCCAATGATTTTCTCTGCTTCTGAAATTATCCTATTGAAACTAACATTTTCACATTTTTGAAATTCTGTGAAGAATGACGACGAATGACGTTGTAGGCGCATCGTATCATGGATTTTTTTTATTAAACGTTTCATTTTCAAAGACATGTCGAAAATTGAACTGATTTTGTTACTCTTAAAGTAATTTTGATTTCGCGAGAAGTTATCGCAAATTCAAATTGACATGTAATGCGCATGAGTTCGCAAGTCAGCAACCTTACAAAAAAAAATAATTTCGCGAAGCAAAAATATTTCTGGCGTTAAGTAGTATCTTCCTTCACTCACTTCACTTCACGGTACAACGGACTTTTAGATTAAATAAATAAATAGTGTTTTATTGGTTTAACAATGGTTGAACCCTAAATTAGCGCCAATAAACCCTAATTTGGATTTACACACAATAATTTGTAGTATACACATAAAAGAAATATGCTTCTAAGAAACGAGATTATTAGACTAGATTATTTTATAACTTATTTCTGTAAATAAAAGTATTTCCAACTTCACAAGCAGTATTTGACTTTAAATCGGGTTCTTCATTTGGGTTAGTTTCTTTTGGATTTTGTTTGGTTTACATACTTCCCGTTTTCTAGGTACGGAAAATTGGTCGAAAATTGATCGAAAAATCATAATTTTTAAAATCTAAAATAATCGGGTTTAAAATCTTCCACATTTAATTTATTTTTGCAAGCTTTTTTTCACATGAAAATAACTCAATGATAACATTGATAACGGATTAAAAAGAAAACAACAGTTAATTTGAGTATTTTGTTGTTACGGTGCAATTTCTAAAATCGTCAAAAAGAAATTGAGTAAGCTTCAGAGATATAAATTTAAATTTCTGATAGAAGTTGTGTAAACTTCTATCAGAAATTGATTTTATTTTTATATTTAATGGAAAAGATTGTTTTGAATTTGGGAAAGTAGGTAATTTAATCGTAATGTTTAATCGAGTTGAACTCGTTTTTTAGGTTTTGTTCCGTTCAGTCACAGGTTCAGTTGACAACCATTTCTTAAAGAATACCAACAGTTGAAAATTTATTGTTTGTTGCGTAGAAATGGTATTTTATTGTTTTCATTACCATTGCAATTATAATAGTCGTTTTCAGTGTACAATTGATTGAGAATATACTAAACAGTTCTGTTTACCCAAAGTGTTACATTTATTTTATTGTTCCGAATACAAACAAGATACAGGTTAAGACGTAACCTCAAATTTCTTTTTTTCTAACATCCAAAAAAGATCAATTGAAATGGCCGATTTTTCGGAACTTCTTTTCGAAGCGGAAAAGTTAACGCAAGACATCGAAGAGACCTCCGAATTACCCAAAGTGGATAGATCTCTCCGACAAGTTTTGGAGGCTTCGAATGAATTATACGCCCGTGTTGCACAAACCGGCGCCAAAGATATTCAAGCGTAAGTTCTTCAAAATAATGTCAAAGTAGCGCATCTATACGACATTTTAATACAATTTTTTTTTTCAGTAATTTATTGTTAGGTTCAAAAGGCATTGACCTGCCGAGAATCGCTCAAAAATTGGATTCTATAACCTCAAAGCTAACATTTGAAGCTGTCGAACCAGTCGATGATGTCGATATAGCAGGTTGTCTCGAAAATGAAATACGTAACTGTGTTTTGAGCATAATCGAAGAAGAACACAAAAAGGTTATTATGTTCAACTTAAAAACATCTAGTTCTCATCTCTTTCTAGTGTTTTGATGCAATATCTGGGCAATGTTGGGAACATCAACTTGGTGAATGGAAGCAAGAAAAACGTAAAATATTGAATGCAATGATTGGACCTTCTGGAAATTTCATTACTTTAGATAAACAAAAACCTATTTATATGGAGCCTAGTTACAGTACTAAATTACTGGGAAAAGAAGAAGCTATATATGCTTCAAAAGTTATGGAATACAACCTTATGGCTAGAGGTGCAGTTAAACCAAATCCAATTACTATTTTTGCCAAAGCAGCACAAGAATTTAAAGATACGGTATGTTAGTTTAACATTTGCTTTAATCTTTAATATGTTTTCTATTCTATATTGAATATATAGAAAGTAAATGACATGTGGGAAATGATCAAATATATGGTAGATTTACCACCTTTCCCCAAAGGCAGTGATCCAATTGCTGTAAGAAATACCAATGCCATGGTTGATATTTTGGCCATAAGAGGAAAGAAATACTTAGAAGACAGGTTTGTTCACAAAAAGCTATGGTTGATAAATTTACTTTATAACTAATTACAGATATAAGACTTACATGGGAAATGCAATAAATGAGAATATATTGAGAGCACAAAGGGGTGGAATTCCAGGAACATACCCTCTAGTTCGCAGTTTTGTTGGGATAAGATTGCAAGGTGAATATTTAGGATTACAGGACGGACAAATTGAGGAACGTCCTATTTGGCCCATGGTCTATTATTGCTTGAGAAGTGGTGATTTATCTGCGACATTACATTGCTTGAAAAAAGTAAAGTAAGTTATTTATTACACAAACAAAATTTATTAGGCATTTATGAATCCACTTATTTTTTAGCATTGACTGTCAAGATTTAATATCCTTAATCGAAATGAAATTTAACAATCCATACAGTTCAGAAGTGATTAAGCTAGAATCTGCCATAAGATACCAATATCGAAGGTTTGTGCGTAATGCTACAGATCCATTTAAGAGGATTGTATGGGCTGTACTTGGTTGTTGCGATGTTATGGATGAACATTCTGAAGTTGCAAAAACTGCTGACGATTATTTATGGCTCAAATTAAGTCTTGTACGTACTGGGTATGACAAAGACGAACATATAAAGTATAAAGACTTACAGGTAATTTACAGGTAGAAATGTTGTGCCTTTTAGTTAGAATTTAAGTTATTGTTTGGGATTATTTTATTTAATATGGAACTTGCATGACTTTTTTGTAAAAATATATTTTTTATATTCACATGATTTAACTGCCTTGCTTTTATCCCATATAAATACTACCATACCATTTTAGTGTACGATATTAGAAGAATATGGCGAAAGTCATTATGATGCATTAAATCAACCCCATTTATATTTCCAAGTATTACTTTTGACGGGCCAATTTGAAGCCGCTTGCGAATTTTTAGCAAGAATTGAAAGATACAGAGTGCATGCTGTTCACATGGCGATAGCAATAAATGAAATATATCTACTTGCAGGCCCAAGAGATTATTCGTCACCACTGAGTAAGATATAATCCATATAATTTTTATTCCCTATATAATTTTTGTAAATAAGTTTCTCTTTAGAACGTTTTGTATATACATATAACAAATTCTTATTTATAAAGACGTTAAATAACAATTTCTTTTATTTTCTAGTTTTCGTTGACCCTTCTGATCCAAAGCCAACTCGCCGTTTGAACATAGTAAGATTGATAATGGTCTATGTTCGTAAGTTTGAAACCGGATGTATGGATGAAGCCCTACATTATTTTTACTTACTCAGTAATCTCACAAATGCTGATCAAAGAAACATGTATATGGTTTGTGTTAGTGATCTCGTGCAGGAAACGCGAGAGTATGAAAAAGTATTTGGAAAAATTCAAAAAAATGGTATTCGTAGCAGAGGACTATTAGACCAGTTCAGACACACTGAAGTAACCCCAGAAAAAATTGCTGCAATGATCGCAGAGGAACTTGTTGAGAAAGGGCTCTTTGAAGATGCCATTGATATGTATGACATTGCTAATGTTAGTAATTTAAACATATGACATTCTCAAAACTAATTTATTGATATTTTAGAACCAAGTTGAAGTCTTGAGCCTACTTTGCACATTACTATCACAAGTTGTCCATCAGCCACCACAAGAGGGTTCACTACGTGAACGCATACAAATTAAAGTGAAAGATGTGGATGAGCGCTATGCATCAGAAGGCTATAAATGCTCGGCTAACATTGTTGCATCATTTGCGGCACTCAGAGACTTACTCACGTTTTTCAATCAGTATCATTCTAAACAGTTCAATGCAGCTTTAAAAGTAAGGGGGTCTTTATTTATTTCATAGATATTAATAAAAAATCACCAAACAAATTCGAATTCTGAAACTTAATTTATTCAAATGGCTTGTAAGCAAATAAAATGTTTCATAATTACAGAAACCATATTATATACAATAATTTAATGCAATTTTTATATTTTGTTTAGACAATAACTGATATGGAATTAATACCACTTCAAGCAAACGATTTGGATGAACGAGTGAGCAACTTTAAAAGATTAAATGTTGATGTTTGCAAAGTTATTCCAGATGTTTTATTAGCAACAATGAACATCCTATTTGAACAATATCAAAAAATTAAAAATAACGAATTTATACCAAACAAATACCAAGATCTGTCCATTGAAAAGGTAAGTTTTGTTTTTCATCAAATTAGAATAACAAACGAAACTCGTTTTAGCAACTGAGTTACATAAGAGATCAAGCAAAAGTCCTCACAAATTACACTGGAATGTTACCATACCGAATGCCTGGCGATACAAATAGTCGATTGGTGCAAATGGAAATACTAATGCATTAATGGAATAGTTGTTCTATTTTTCTTATTTTTTAATAAATGTTTCTTTTTTACACATTAAACATTGTTTGGATCTTTTCATATACAAATTATCATGACTCGTTATCAATTACATATTTAGATACAAAAAGATCACTTGAAAAATCAATCATTTGTCCTTCTTTCATCTGAAAATGAAATATTTTTTGTACAATATAATACATAATATATAATTTTAACGTACAGCCTTGTAATCTAGAAACTTTGTTTTGAATTCCAAAAAGTCTGTGAACGTTGTTAACAATTCAAAAATCTCGCCTTCAAGCTCATTTTGTCGTTTTCTATATTGCATAAAAAAAAATTAAATTGAATTATCCACCACAAGGAAAACAACGGTGAGGTATGAGATGATATGGGCTGTAGAGGAAGTCAGGAGGAGATTAACAGGGGGTATAAGGTTTGTGTGCATGTGGAAAATCCAGACGAAGAACCTATAATCACAAGGTTCAGACGCGGAAATAACTAGAGAAAAATGTGTACTTTGTGGAAACAGCTGAGATGAGTGGTGAAGGTGGATAATGGAATGCAAAGGTGTAAGCATAGGAGAAGATGAAATGAATGAAGGGACAAATTGGAGGAAATGTATGAATGAAGCAGAGGTTGAATTAAGAATACTACAGAAAATAAGTAAACATTAAATAGAATACCTACAATGAAAAATAAATATTAATATAATATACCTAATGAAATTATTTAGTAGGATTTTTATACATCAAAATATATAAAACATAATTAGCTTACTTCAGTTCTTCTTCAAACATCATCATATTAAATTCCTTAATGTTCTTTAATAATTCTTCTTCAATATATTTCTCAATCGTAGTTTGATATTCTCTAAAAATATCCATGTAAATAAACTTATTTTCTTCGGTATTTTCAAACTCGTGCCAATATTTTTCCATAAAATCGTTATGCAGCTTGAGGAATTTATCATCCATAAGGATGTCTTCGATGTGACCTATCGCGACATGAAATTGCTTTTCGTGCGGATCTGTACTTAAATTCGAAAAATTGATGTCATCTGAAAAACTATTGCAGTATGGTAAAGGACCACTTTTCAAAACTAACCAGCAAATTCATTCATCCTTATTTGTACAGTCTTCAATTTAAGTTGTGTGGAAGACGTTAAATTCAATTTAGACGTTTGTTCCAAACATTTATATATTTAGTTGCCGTGGTAACGGCGACTTGATATGAATCGATTTTGAATACAGGATCGTACTCTGTAAACTTTCGATAAAAATAATATACAGGTGAGTTTTTTCCGATGTTTAGTATGGGGATCTCGGAAACTAGCGGAGATAGAGAGACGATTAAATGGGGAAAGAATTCCGATTTTACGATTTCAATTTAATGAGGTTTTTGTTTCTTGGAAAAAATGCATGGCTAACTAGATATCTCCAAAAAATAATTTTTTTGTGTTTTTGTTCGATGTCTATAAAAAATGTGTAAAGGAAAAAGTTGTAGGTAATTACGTGCTTAATTAATAATACTGTCTAACCGAATTTTTTTATTTAAGCTATAATTTCCGAGTTATGACACATAGGCCTCGAACAAAATAACACAAAAATTATTTTTCCATGATATCTAGTTAGCCATGCATTTTTTCCAAGAAACAAAAACCTCATTAAATTGAGTTCGTAAAACTGGAATTCTTTCCCCATTTAATCGTCTCTCTATCTCCGCTAAGCCAACCCAACAACCTTTTCCACTTTCACAAAATCTCTGTATAAAGAACACCTTACTTTGAATATCCCAAGAACACTTACAAACTTGCAAATCATTTATATTTTAATAAAATTTGATTATACGAAGGAACGTTGCGTTCTTTGAATCTCTGTTTCAAATTTGTAAATCATTTAATTGAATTGATAATTGCAAAACAAAAAATAATAATAGGTAAAGTATCAATAATAACAGCTTCTGGAAAAATGTTTTATTTAAAAAAAAAAAAATAATAATCCCAAAATTGGTTGTGTGTATAATATTAAATCACAATAAAATACACTAGCCATGCAATATAAAACAAAAAGAAATAAATAAAATTAAAATCTAAACATTGCACAAGCTAAATATTACACATTCGAAAAAATCATTTCATTTAAAATATTTTCTAATGCTGTTCTTCCATCACACCTTGGAAACTCATACAAACTCTCCAACGTTAAATGTAGGTACTCCTGTTGCAAATGTCTCGTTGACTCCAAACCTGGACCATTTATGACAATTTTACGCACATGATCATAATCAATAATTGCTTCACTGTCGATCATATGTTCAAATATCACATAAAAGCTCGGATCATGCTGCAAATGAAACAAAACAGGTGCACTAACTAAACTAAATTCATCCTCAGAAAACGATTCCATATCTTTGTATGCTTGATAAGTCAGAGCAAAATTTCTTCCAAATCGATATCCAACCCTTTGGAAAGCGTCAGAAAAACCTGCCAATTTTAATGTTCCTTGACAGGCCTTTCCCAATAAACTGCCCCCACCCAATACATTCCGCAAAGTCCACTCGGCCTTCGCATTCCCTAAGACATTATCGATTGGAAATGGTTTTGTCGTATATTCATAAAAAACATCAACATCTGCGTTGTTTTTGCGCGGCTTTGCCGGTAACGGTCCGTTTTTATTGTCCCTAGGACCTATAAATTCATTCTCTGCTAGATCTCTCAAAGCTGACGACATCAATTCATTCAACTCGTTATTTCCCAAATTTGCCAGCTCTTGAAAATTCCTACTTAACAAACAGTCGCCGCCTAAAAGTGAAATTTTGTTGGCAAAATTCATGTTGTCCTCATTTTCTATGGATGAGTTTATTTTTACAACACACTGATGTAACATATTGCTCGATCGGATCATTTCAGTTACTTCGGCTAATATCCTCTGACTGTGTAATATACCTACAATAAAAAAATAACCAAAAGTCTTTTAAAATGTTCGAATAAAAATTGTCTGCTAAATATTTTGTACATCCATCTCGCATAGTTTTTCACTAGTTGTCAAAAGCACAGTATCAAAAGTGAACCATAAATTTCGTACACAATTCGTACGAGATGTTTATGTTTTCACATTTAGGTGTGACCAACATGAAAAAAAAAAAAAGAAATTCTCTAATATCAAAATAATTTTATTGTTAAATTTTAAACAGAAATTGATACGAAAAATTGTGTGTATCATATGTTCAGAAACTGTTTTGCGAGTACTCGCAAAACTGACGTCTCTGGCCTAGTGATACAAATTTTTGACTTTGACAGTTGATTTAAAATGAAATGCCAATAATGAAAATTTTGGAAAATTTAAAAAACGTTTAAGGTAAGAAGTTTATTCAATATTTTCATAAAATTTCAACTTGGACTTTAGATTATATTCTCTTTAAATGAGATATCAAATCTATTATTTTTAGTATAGGCAAACCAAGTTTAATTAATTAAAATTAAATACATAAAAAGTGAATCTTCAAACAGCCTACATTTTAGGAAATTATAGACAATTTCATTTACGTGCATAAAAAATGTTTTTTTATATATAAACTGTACACATACAGTGTGTCCACTTAAAAGTTGGAATCATATGGAAAAAAATTATTGGTTTTAGGAAAAAAAGTTATTCTTGATAAAAAGTTCTGCATGGTACAAAACTTAAAATGCAACCGTCAGATATCAATTTTTTCAAGCCATATACGAGGTTTGTCAAAAAATATGAATTTTGCTCAAGAGTGAAGTACGTTTATTTTTGACAAAATCGAAAATTTTCATCGACAAAAGTTGATCAGAATTGAAAAATACATTCAAATATGCAATTACACAGATCTGTCATGAAAAATCAGATTTTCTTATTTTTTTGCCAACATTTCTACACATTGATTCTAAATATTTGAAAACGTTATAAATTACGTTTAGTTTTGAAACATTATCTCTCTTATCTACTATAAACAGGAAAAGTTAGATACCTTTCCTTTTCTTGATGTTTGTGAAGAATTTAGCAATTTAAATACATATATACGTAAAGGATGCATGTGTTTAGAAAGAGAGGGTGGATATGTTGAGGCTTTAGCTGAATAAATGAAAATTTAATTATGATTATTTTTATGTATTAATGTTGTTTGTTCACTAATTATTTTTTGTGTGAATTTTCCTAGTTTAGGAAATACAATTGTTATGCATCCTTTACGTATGTATTTAAATTGCTAAATTCTTCACAAACATCAAGAAAAGGGAAGGTTATCATGTTTATAGTAGATAAGAGAGATAATGTTTCAAAACTAAACGTAATTTATAACGTTTTCAAATATTTAGAATCAATGTGTAGAAAAGAGCAAAAAAATAAGAAAATCTGATTTTTCATGACAGATCTGTGTAATTGCATATTTGAATGTAATTTTCAATTCTAATCAACTTTTGTCGATAAAAATTTTCGATTTTGTCAAAAATAAACGTACTTTACTCTTGAGCAGAATTCATAATTTTTGACAAACCTCGTATACGGCTTGAAAAAATTGATATGTGACGGTTGCATTTTAAGTTTTGGACCATGCAGAACTTTTTATCAAGATTAATTTTTTTTTTTAAAACCAATAAAATTTTTTTCCATATGATTCCAACTTAAGTGGTCCCGCATGGAAAAATTTCTTACCTGCTGTGATATCTTTGTCAATTGTTGAAAACGTTGAGCACTGTCCACCAGCTTTTGACATCAGTAATACAATCAATCCCCATGATGGTGTATCATTTTGCAATAACAAATTCCTATTAATAACAGTTATATTAATACAAATGTTGCACAATTTATATAAGAAATTGTTTGATATAGCTTACTTAGCAGTTTTTAGTAGTGGATGATTTGTACCAACTAATTTACGTAAATGCAGCGCTACATTTGCCACTTCATCGCTGAGTAACCATCTCAAATTCAAGAACGAAGTTGGATAACCGATGATCTTTTCTGCTTCTGTCACGGCCCTCTTGCACTCGGAACTATTGTATACTTGTTGATTAAAAAATAAGGATAAAACTGACTGTCGATTGAGTACACATCTTTTTAAGATATTACTTCTGCATGGAAAATTCATTTTTCATTTATAAAACAACTGCAAAATTAAATTTGTTATTTTATTTCTTTATTATAAAATACGTACCAGAAAAAAAATACAGTGATGCAGGTATAGGTGCTTGTGGTACACTTTTGTTAAAAAGAATGGCAATAGTTTTTGTTTTTGAAGTCTTGTGATAAAGTTGAGCTATGACAGTTCTTCGAATTATGTAAATGACAGTTGCTAATCAAAATTATGAGTTTCCTGCAATAAATATCAAAAATAAAAATAAATATTTAAACATGACATCTTGTGTAGCTTTAAGTATGTAGTTTTTTAAAGAATTAGCTGGATTATCTTTCAGTTTTTTAACATATAGATTGTTTACATAATTTACAAATTCTAAAGAACATACATTACAAGTAAGCACGTGTCGACTGCGTCGACGTCAAAATAAATCAAGCACGAGGTACAGACCAAGGTTTCCTTAAAGGTTGTATCATATCCGGGCTGGTCAACGGCAGCGGAAGCCTTTATAAGAAATGTATTAATTATTTTAACCAAAAATATTTAAAAATCGAATTCAATTTTTCTGTACATCTTCAGTTGGGCTTTTGTTTTTATAATTAACAATTGCCGATTCAACTGTTTTTCATTAATTTTGTTTTTCCTCCATTTTTATTTTTATATAATCACGAGGGTGGATTCCGATACCTAATTCTGTTTTAAATATAATTAAATAAAATTACACCTTTTAAAATATTTAATAAAGTTTGTAACCTAATCAATCCGAAAAAATCACTCATAATCAATTGCTCTATTGCACGGAGCACGGGTATAATAATAATATGTGTGTATGTTTTGTCTTGTTACTTGTTTTCATTTAGAGAAAATAATCATTGGGATTCTAATGATGTTGGAGAGTGTGGCGTATGGCGTATCCGAGGTGAGGGAGAGGGGCCACAAAAATTCAATTTATCTAAAATATGATTAAAAACAACAATCGGGGATAAACTAGGGATGGAATTTATAATAAATCAAATAGAAAAGAAGGTGGTGGGGTCATATTGTTAGGATGCCGGAAACAAGACTTGCGAAAGAAATAACGGAGACAAATGAACAAAAGGCCGACCAAGAAAGGTGTGGGATGGTGAAATAGGGTGATAAAAGAAAAAGATAGTGAGTGGATAAGTGCCAAGAAAATAGCAAAAAAAGGAACGTGGAAGGAGTTTATAAAGAAAGATATAGGACAGGACTCAACTCCCAACCCTCTACACTGAAAGGTAAAAGAGGGAGTGGTTAAGTAAGTAAGTATATGCTTCTTAGACATCATTGTCTTTTAAAGTCTTCTTTCGTTCTGTGGAGCATATCGTTTTTATACTCCCTTTTCTTCCTTTTGTCTGCTTTTCGTCTTTCTTCTTCGAACTCATTCTTATGTACTTTTTCACAATTTGGATCGATTATACCTCAAACTAATTTTATAAGTAACTGTGTGTATATGCGATTACTTTATAAATAGTTTTTGGCGTGCACGCATGCTTCTATTAAAATTGCTATAAATAATACAAATTAAACAAAACTTTGAATGAGAACACTCCATTACTAAATAAATGTACATACAATGATGTGACATACAGTAGCCTTTGGTTTAAACGTACCGGTCAATTGCACTTAACTTTTAGGTCTAGTAATTGATATACAATTTATTCACTTGAGTCGCGTTTAATTTAATAGACAGTAAATTTATAGGAAGAGATTCTGTGTTGTGGAGTGTAAGGCGTTGTATTCCTAATCTAAACTTTTGTTTGTGTTTTTCAAAAATATGTGCATGGATTGCTCGAAAAATTATGTTGGATTAGATCTGACATACCATTGGTGAAAATAAATTTGAGTGAGGAAAATGTTTTCTAACCGTTTTTGCAACAATTTGATTCGATTTAAGGAGAAGTTTTCTCCATCGATCATTAAAGGTAATCACCAATTAATTTATTTTAAAAAGATTTGAGATAAAAAAAAGTATGATACGTTTCGTAAAATCATAAATTTATAGATAAAATTATAAATGTAAAAATTAATGAAAATTTTGAAGATTTCAAATGTAAGTAAAGACTTTTTTCAATACTTTATTATAAATATAAAAATAGTAATAAAATATAATACAATCAACAATTACATTGTGTCCCTTAAATATAAAAATGCTTGCAGTATTAATGATTATTTTTCAATAATTATTTAAATGTTTGCTAAAATCAATTTTTTTAAAACATCATTTCAAAAAAATTGCAATTGCTACATTAATCGAAATTCAGGCCTTCTAACTTTACATTCGCTATGTCATTATAAGAAAAACAAGTTGTCTGATGTAAAATTTATATGGACAATAGAACCATAAACAGGTTTGTATGATACGTAATGAAATAGGGAGAGAAGGGTTGATTAGAAGCATGAGTAAGGACAGTTAAAAATAAAATAATAAGAGAGAGGAACAAAGGCCATTTGGAGAAAGGCTTTGGAGGAAGCAAGGAAGCGGGAAGAAAGGAAGTGCAGTTATTTAAATTGGAGAAGATCAAATGTATGAGAGAGCAGGACGGTCCTTAATTGAAACTGGAAGAATAGTATAAAATGGAGGAGACTTCGTTAAAGAGAAATCATCCATAAATTCAGAAAACATCTTCAAAGAAAAAAAATTTTTTTTTGATTACATTTTGTCTAACAGTGATGATAATATAAAAATAAATTAGGTACTCATAAGTCTTGCATGGCTGCAATGATATTAGCTAAAGCCGTGCGCGCATCCGAATGCGGTAATTGATTTAAAACGTCTATTGCGGCACATGAATGCTCTCTTTGCAATTGTTTAGTTTTATCCAAGCCCGGTCCTGCCAAAACTGCCTTTCTCACGTTATCGTAATCAACGTCTTCGACATTATCAAATCCACATTCGATTTCTTTATACAGATCCGGATCGTGTTGTAAATGAAACATAACTGGAGCACAAACCAGACTGAAAGGGCCCGCGGAACCAGCCATGAAGGGTTCGCGATCCAAACAGGCTTGCCACGCCAAAGCAAGATGTTTGCCGAATAAATAGCCTTGCTCTTGTAATTCCAACGAATGTCCTGCCAATTTTAATGTTCCTTGACATGATTTTCCTAGTAGACTTCCTGCGTTTAATATATGTCGAAGGGTCCATTCCGCCTGTGCATCTCCAAGGGCGTCACTTACCACCAATGGTTCCGTGGTGTTTTTGTTTATTTTTTGTTCGAAAATTACTTTGCGTGGTTTGGCCGGTAGGGGATTGTTTTGTTTATCCCTGGGACCAACAAATTCTGCTTCGGCCAAGTCTCTGACCGCCGAACTCATCAATTCGACTAGTTCTTGATTTCTCAAGCCGGCGAGTTCGGAGCAACTGTTGCTCAGGAGGTAATCGCCGCTGAGTAGGGCGATTTTGTTACCAAACATCATATCTCCCGAATTGTCGACCGTCGATTGTTCTACGTTCGTCTGCAAATTGACCATTCCTTTGTGAACTAGATGGCTGGTCCGGATCATCTCGGTTACTTCGGCCAAAGCTCGTTGGCTGTGTAACACGCCTGCCGCTTTATCTTGTTCTAAATCGGGAATGTCAGGTGCATGACCGGCTGCTTTCGAAATCAGAAGGACAATTAGACCCCACGCTTGCATATTATTTCTACCATTGTACAACAGACCCCTAAAAGAGAAAGAAGAAATTAACCGATATTTTTTGAACATAGTTGTTTTAAGTACTTAATGTTAGACATGAAAAAGGAAGAAGTAACATAAAACAAAGGAGCTTAGTCACTAGGCTAGTAATCTCAAGGTCTAGGGTTCAAGTCTTAGTGGGGGACATTGTAAACGTATATCACAGAATTAAGTTTGCAATGTTTCTGACATTGAATGGTAGAGGATACTATTTTTGTTAATACCGTTCCTACGCTACTAGACTTATAAGACACACTTGTATTGCAAGAGAAAAACTGTATAAAGGAAAAAGTGGCAAAGAAGTAAGCATGAATATAAATGAAAGAAGGAAATGAAACCCAGAAGAAAAGAGGCACACTCAACCATTCAAAGTAAACTGAGCAAATTTGATGTGGAGAATTAGGAAAAATACAGGAATAAGTATAAAACAGAAACTAAGAAAATGGTGGAGGAACAATAAAAAACAGTACCAAAGATATAAAACACATAAAACAACTTGAAGAAAAAAGACTTAAATGTTAAGAGATATAAAGCCGTTTAAAGATGGATAGGATTTAAATGAAGGAAATAAAGGATTATTATGTTTATGTCTGTACATCTTAGAGAAACATAGGGGAAAATATCCTTAAATTTTTTTTAAAAATAAAATGTTCCTATAAATACAAATTTGTAACAGCGTGCCTTTTGAAAAATATTAATTAGGCAAATATTCTTATGGACTGACTCATTATACATACCATGAAAGATACTAAATAGTTTAGATATTCACATTCTTTGATTGTTGCTACCGAACACTTGATATTCTTAAACTGTTTGTTGACGTATCGCATTCCTTTATCGTCCTTGAAACGCATTTTAAAATGATTATTGACAATAAAATTATTTTGTAGATTTTCTTCATTCTTTCATTTAATATTTATTTTCTAGTTTACTGTTATCCATTTCAAAAGAACATCTATTTAGAAGAAATAAATAATACAGAAACAAAAAATTATAATTTATTAAAAAACTGAGCAATATTAAATAAAAATGTTGTTTAAAAAAAAAAAGTTCAAACATTTTATTTTACACTATTGTAATACATTGTATTTATATGGTGTAATAAAATTGTTATTTTAGATGATCGAGTTACCTCGTTTTAAACCCGGCCCTGTGCACTCAACTTCGCACAATTCTAATTATTACATTTGCGCCAATAAAAATATCTATTGATCGAGAAACGATAATTGATAATTATTAATATAAAAAACTATCAAAATATCCCCTTCAACAAAACAAAACAACAAATTTTACGTTGACTTACTTTGCTGTCTTGAGCAGTGGATGATTGGAACCAACCAATTTTCTCAAATGTAAAGCCACATTGGCTATTTCGTCGCTCAGTAACCATCGCAAACTCAAAAAGGACGTAGGATAACCCACGATTTTCTCCGCTTCACTAACGGCTCTGTTCCAGTCGGGTTTTCGTCCGTGCGCCAACGCATAATTCTTTTTTGGCATGAATTGATTTTGATTTTCCCCACGGTGATAATTTGAAAAAACGCCGACGGGGTAAAAAACTTTTTTGCGGAAAATATGTACGCTCAATTTCGTCAAACTCATAGTAACGTCGAAGCAGTAACTGACGAAGACAGACCTTTGAGTTAAGAAAGTGGGTTAGAGAAAGTTGACCCACTATTACGTTGTGTAGCCTTTACTTTTGCTTCCACGGTAAAAAGAAATTATTTAACGAAACAATAAAATCGCACACAATGCACTTTATCTAGTGCGCTCGAATCTTCTACGTGTTGATACATACTTATACATGACGTCATCCATAATGTAATTTTGGTATCTTGCAGTAGATGGCGACGATATACATTTATTTAATGGTGAGAATTCTGAAAAGTTGTGGAAGAACGCTGCTTTCGACTTCGAAATTTGCGCAGTTATATTAATTAATCATGTTTGTCGCATGTACATGAATGTAATGATTACGATGAGTCATATGTGTCATAAGTCATTCATGACGATTAATATTATTTTGCTTCATATACTAATTTGACGCACAAAATGATAGCGATGGGAAAATCACGTCGAGTTGGTATCTAAATTACTATAGGTACTTAAATACTTTACATTCATTTACAACATGACTCGAATATTCTGATTACTTGTCAAAAAAGTGCAAACCATACGGTTTAGACACAGTTTAGTGTTGGATAACGTATTTCTTCAATTCAATATCTTCTATTAGAGATATACACAAATAATTTGTAATTATATTGTTAGTGAAAATGCATTTTTTTTTTTTTTTTTTAATTACATAAGGTGATTCTGATTAAGTACATAATGAAGGTTTTGTGTTGCATTAAAAGCCTTCTGGTGGCTTATAAAAATGTTGGCGTTGTTCTATTATTAGGGCAGTGGTATACGTTGCTTCAACTGCTAGATGATATAGAACTCTATTGATGTTCAAAACAATTTAATTCTTATTTTGCCTTAAGACCGCCAAATTTTGATTTATGCTTCTTTATCCAGGTTTTCCACTCTTCTGTTTCTGGCTTATGTATTCATTTCTCCTATTGATTTCTTTTTATTTCCGCCCAATTTCATGATGATTACAAACACTAGAGGGATTAGACTGTCCCTTTTGTTTCAAAGGTGCTCTAATTTGTCTCCGTTCATTTGCAATTTTTATTTTTACAATCTCGTAGATGTTTCTGATAATCTTCTGTTCAGAGGTGAACAAATTTTTCAGGGGACGGGTGATGTTAAACCCCTTTAAATAACGAACGAAAAGGGAGGCGCGGCATGAAAAATTTGTTCACCTCTGAACAGAAGATTATCAGAAACATCTACGAGATTGTAAAAATAAAAATTGCAAATGAACGGAGACAAATTAGAGCACCTTTGAAACAAAAGGGACAGTCTAATCCCTCTACTGTTTGTAATCATCATGAAATTGGGCGGAAATAAAAAGAAATCAATAGGAGAAATGAATACATAAGCCAGAAACAGAAGAGTGGAAAACCTGGATAAAGAAGCATAAATCAAAATTTGGCGGTCTTAAAGGCAAAATAAGAATTAAATTGTTTTGAACATCAATTTTTGAAGCTATGCTAAAAGACCTGTGATGTTTTATTAATTGAAAAAAAAAATAAATAAATAAATAAAATTATAAAATTTCAACATCCAATCCGAGATTTTCTCAGCCTCTTGTTTTCATAGAATTTTATAACATAACAATAAATTGATTGTTTTCTTTGAAGCGATAGAAAGTAACATAGTTTTACATTTGTGCCTTTTTGCTTCATAAATATCTGTGCAAAAAACTGTTTTCTCCAGCGTTCTGCTCCAGCTTTTAATTAGTTCTTTATGCAATGCACTCGACTTGACGATGGGAAATGAAAAATATCTCAGATGTGTTATCTTGTATTACACAACCTAAAAATGTACCATTTACGGATTTACCCGAAGACGTTCGTTTTTCATTCATCGAAAAAGTCTTCGCCCCGCCTGAAAGACAAAGAAGGCTATCTGAAATTGCGCGAGAGCGACAAAGAGAAATAATCAGGTACGTTGTTAAATATAAGCTGGTCGGGTTCAAGCCTGCACGATCGACAAATTCAATCTGCGAATTGTGTTTCGATGAGCCGGTGTCCTATACTGTCAAAGTGTTAAGTTTTTCAAGCAAATTCCGAAAAACTATTATTTTTTTTTGATACGTATTTCACATTGACAAATATTTTCATTAAAGTTAAAATTTGGAAGTGTCAAATTAACCATAAAAACAAGTCTCCTAAGAATTTTTCGGTAAGATATCACAGTTTTTGTTTTGTATTTCGTCTAATTTTTACCATTACAACTGGGATAATTTGTGTAAAGTTTTTGCGCAGAAGCACGGACTATCTTTGAAAAATCAATACAGTAGTCGATCGAAATTTGTGCCGAAGGCGTTTCTCATAAGAAGAAACCGAATTTCCGCAATGCACGTGCATGCATGCATCATGTTTTTGAAACGTTATTGTTGTCTTGCATTTCTTTTGGCAACAAACTGCTTACAATAATAATTAAATTCGTTGCCAATTTCGAATGTTGTCGCGAAAATATTTGTTAAATAACAATTAAAAGGAAATAAAAACGCGTCAAATATCGTATTATGGATGTAGGTTATTTTTGCGGTTAGTTTACGATGTGCGCCGTAAATAAATGTTGTTTTTATGTCATAATAATTGCATATGGTAAATGTCGACCAGTAAATCATTTTTCACACAAACTGGCGATGTGTGGTCACGAATCATGTGATTCGTGACCACACATCAGATTTTTCGCGATATTGTCATTACTGTGCCAATGAAATATGTATATAAAATGCCATACCAAATGATGGAACTTAAAATGCCTTAAAAAAAATTCTAATACCGGGAGCGATTATTTCTACAATTAAAAATTTACGTGTAATTTTAAAATATATTTACATTGAAACATATTTTATTGCTTGAAAAAGATTTGAAACATATACAGTGTTTACTAAACATGCGGCAAAAAATCAAGGTGTTATTCCTTGTGATATTTTAAGATTTTTTTGTCCTAGGATCATTTTCGGAAAAATGCTTTGTTTCGAAGATACAGGGCGTTAAAAGCTTTTCGAAAAAAAAACTTATTACTTACTATGTAAATACATGTAAAGATTCCATACTTAAAATGCATATCAGTCATCTCGGCGTTCGTATAGAGCGATTCATATTAGATAACTTCACTAACAAAAGTTTAATTATCAAACGAAAATACTAGACGCAATCAATTTTGACAACATTCAAAGACAGAAAATGAAATGTAACAATGGAAACGTAATCTACGGTTAAACTAATGTTCGAACTATTATGTATCTTTGAAATAAAGCGTCTTTCCGAAAATCATCATAGGACAGAAAAATCTTAAAATAGCCTAAAGAATAACCCTCTAAATTTTTGCCCCATGTTTGGTAAACACCTGTATATATATTGTGAACCGTAATAAAATATTTATATTTTTATTATATAATTTGCTATTTGTTCCATATCGTAGAGAAAATGAGATACGGATTTGCAGTTTTGTGATAAATACAAGAGAAAGTAATAATCATTAATTTACCCACGTGCAGATTTTTATATATGTAGTTGGTATATTTGCTGTGTAATGCGTTTTAACAAAACATATAAACGCAATTACATCGTTAGTACGTTAGCTGTTGTGTTTTTAAAGACAACGTTGTACGGAAAGTGTATGTTATGGTATGCATAATTTTTCTAATTAAATTTTCTACGTGTTTCACAATTACTCTAATGTTCTGAACTGTTTGACTTGCAAGTCAATAAAAAAATTGGTAGCGCAAGTAGATACTATTATTACTGTTATTATCTTTACTATACATGTTGACGGTGGTATACAGATTGCGATTAGCAGCGAAGTAGAAACCAGAACTGATACATATCGACAAATATTGTAGGTATATTGTTATTAATTATTATTAGCCTACAATGGAAAGAAAGGGAGTTGGAAGAAGAGTTTGAGGAACTATGGTTAGATTTTCTAGCGATAATAGAGAAAGAATGTATGGTTCAAAATTTAATTGTAATTCATTTTTTGAACATAAAAATATAAATAAATACACAATGGAGGAGATAGAAAGAGATAATAGAAAATGATAATTGATGCAAAAATAAGAAAGAGGACGAGAAATTAACAATGACCACTATCGATAAAAATTAAGGAAATCAGAAAATATGGATGAGATAAAGAAATGTTTATCAAAAGTCAAAAACTTAATTATGAGTTACAAGAATATAAAGAGTAGACATCGAGAAGGTATACATTTACTAATAACACAGTGCCTATCGTAGGAAGTGGGAAGAAATTGCAGAAGAATCTAAAGGTATGAAACGTACTTCTCGAAGAATGGAGTATGCAGCTAAATAAAAATAAAACCAAGGTGATGGCAATAGACGAAGAACAAGAAGATTTCAACAGGTTGATGGTATAAATTTAGAACAAACAAAATGCTTAATAATCGAAATGATGAACAATGGAAGACAAGAAATGGATAAAAAAATCATTAAAACTGTTAAAATTAAATAGCTTAGAAAAGCGAATCGTAAAGAGACATGGACAAAGCGTTTTTATCGAAAAAAGATATATAAAGAGATTTAGTCTTTCATTTTTTTGGCAGTAGTTCAATTACTTGAATCTTGATTGGAAGGTATGTATGTGGAAATGAAAAGAAAAGACACTAAGAAATTAGAAAATTTAAGTAACAAAAGTATAATTACGTATGTCAAATTTGATATCTAATAAGTGCAAATAAATAAATAAAATAATTTTTGAGTGGAAACTTTTTTGTGGATTTTAGCAATATTGCGATAATCGTTTTCCTTAAAATTCCTTCTAAATTAGCATCAAGCGTTCGCTTTTGATTATGGCAATTCATTTTGATAATTTTTTTATCAAACAGAGAACAACAGAGATTGTAACAATTGGAAAACAGATTATTAAATTGAAAAGTAATTACACTTTTCACATAAAATAATGTAAATAAAATCAGAATTGTAATTCTTCGAAAGTATGACTATGTATGCTCGCGGCTAAAATCATGCATTATTACAATAACTTATTATGTTGCATTAACGTATAAGAAACCCCCGTATTATGTAACGTATGCGGTTATCAGATGTTTGTTTCGTGATTATTGCGCCTCATTTTATGCACGAGATAATAATAATTATTATAATAATAATAAAGCACTTTATTGCTCAATAGAATACAGATATTCTAGGTAACAGGACAACAGAATAAACACAAAAAAAAATAGATTTAATTAACAAAATATGATAACGCGTCTTTAAATGCAGAAAATGCTTGAATTGCACGAAAATTATGCGCAATTAACACACATTATTCCCGTTCCCCCACACACCGTATTTGCCTTTCTTATCTTGTTAAAACGCACATACATTAGTTTAAACGATGTTTGTAAGTTATTGTTTATAGTAATGCTAAAACAAAATTAAAAGCAGATGGTGGGAGACGTCTGCAAACGAAGCAAAAAGTACAAAGTTCGACAGAAAAACTCTTTCCAATACAGGGTGTTAATAAAAAAACTTTACACACTTTGGTAGGTGATAGTGGAGTTCATAACAAGAAAAAAGTTCTAATACATTGGTTTTTAAAATTTGTAACAAAAAATTATCATACTATGAAAGATTTTAAAATTAGATTACGTTTTTTCTTTAGTTTAAACGAGGAATTCTCCAAAGAAAGACAAATCTGCCCATATTGGAAAATAAAAAAAAATTGTTCAAATTTAAAAATTTAGGGTTTGGTTCGTCGTTTCTAATGATGCTTTAAAAAAATTTTCTTTTCATTTTAAACACATATAAACACATTTCAGTTGATACACGAGCTTTATACTTCCTCATTTTGCATCAAGAGCATCAGATCTCATTAAAAGGGTCATATAAAAAAAATTGTGTCTTCAGTATTTGATGGAGATGTTTCTTGTACATATATTGAAGATACAGATCTTTTGCAAAATGCAAAATATTAAAATAAGATGCATCGTGTTTATAATATGTATTTATTGTTTGGAATACTGGCGTAGCAAGGGATGAATGGCACCCATTTATCCTACTAATGTCAAAGTAAAAGTAAACTAATGTTGAACCCTCTTGCACTTCCCTCGCACCCACTTGCACTATTCTTGCACCCCCTTGTACTCTTCATGCACTACTTTTGCCAAATTTCTAAGGGCCTTACTGGTTTGGAATGACGTGTCTAGAAACATTGCTCAGTTTCAAGTTTCATGTGTTGTTCCTCTCAAATATAGTTATCTTTCACGAATAAATCGCATAATTGTTTTACTAGTAATACAATACGCAATTAGCGACTGTCGGTATTTGAGCATATTTACCAAATGTAAACATTAAAAGAACAATGTAAACTTCGCGTTAAATTAATGGGTTCAACGTTCAACCAGATTTCATGCTATAAATAGTCCGTTTATAAATTCAATGCAAAAATTAATTCTACGCATGGTTTAAAATATAACGAACTAAATTGGAATCAATGATTTTATTTTACGTCATTGGTTACGCACATGTAACTTGGGAGGTAATTAGATAATCCATAAACACGGCCTTTGTTTATTGGTTGTTTTGTACAATAAAATATGTAATATAAAAACTTAGTATTTAGATATTCAAATTCTAGGGTTAATTTAAGGTTTTTTGAAAGTTCTGTTGGGGACATATTGCTTGAGTAGGTTGATGACACTGGTCCAATGCTATTTAACGTATTTTCTAATTATTATAGTTGCCGGTAGCATTGGCATAAAATTAATGGTGCTCTAGAAGTGAGCGGACTTCTGGAGTGCAAGCTCTTTCACAGAAAAGAAAAAACACACATTATGAAATGTCGTTAAGACATAGGTTAGGACAATAGGTTGGAAAAGGCGCGCAAAACTAAATTTTCCGTCGTGTGTACATGTGTCTAAGCATTTTCCTATTGGATTTAATGAAAATGTTTCCAATTAAGACTTCCGGTTGTACGTTGTTATTTTAAATAGAATCCATAACCAATTCTAAATAGGTAGATAAGTATTTCCTATACCAAATGTCTGCGTCAATTTCGTCGAAAAATGTTGAAAGAATGATGATATTTAATAATTTGGAAAACGCAATGAAACAATACTTATCTGGTATTCATATCAAAGAATTTTGAAGGAATTTGTACATATAATTTGTTAAATAATTAAA
The DNA here is from genome assembly GCA_018397195.1 of Lethrus apterus. Lineage (NCBI taxonomy): Eukaryota > Metazoa > Arthropoda > Insecta > Coleoptera > Geotrupidae > Lethrus > Lethrus apterus. The sequence goes on along the minus strand of JAFFZR010009956.1, from coordinate 22,063 downwards.
AACAACTTTAAGTATGGAAAAATTTTCAATATGACGTCCGATCTGTTCATCTTATCGCGCCGCGCTAAGCATGGTTTTACGCGAAACGATAATATTCATTGGGCTGTGTTTACAAAACAATAATGTATATCATGTGTGAAAATCGTGCCCAGATTACAAAGTTCACACATTAATACTTTGATTAATGAATCCAGTTTTCGTAGAAAAAGATTTAGTTACGAATTAATCGGGCATTCCGTAAAAACACTCGACTTTGATACACATTTCTGTTTGAGTACTCGCACCGTCGTCGCGTCGGTCGATCGTAAAATTTTAATTGGGGATTTTCGCGATTTTTATTTTTTTTTTTGGCTGTCGTTTCTAGTAAGATACATGGCTGAACCGTGGCAGGGGCCACCCAAACAAGGCTTGTACGATCCCAGTTTTGAAAAAGAGGCTTGTGGCGTTGGTTTCATAGCCGCAATCGATGGACGAACATCGCATAAGATTATTCGCGATGCCCAGCGTCTGGCAATTTCTATGAATCATAGGGGCGCCTGTGCATGTGATAATGATACAGGTGACGGTGCCGGTCTTCTGGCTGCCATTCCGCACAATTTCTACGCTGCACAACTCAAGTAAGTAAACATTTAGTTTTTGTTACATATCTTCCAAAATCAAAATTGCGCTCTTGATGTTGCAAAATAAATATTTTAAGATTATAACTTTATACAACTTTAAATGTAATTTAACATTGTATGTACTCATTTTAAAACCTAAATCAATTTGCTAAAAATACATATATATTTGAAATCGCGCTATCCTTGGACGTCTACAACAAGCAGCGATCATTGATTAAATACGAAGTTTTAAAAATGTATTACTTCTATTACAAAGAAACCAAGCATATGTATCAATAATCATTATATACATTTTTTAGTGCTACATGAAGATCTGAATCACCTGTAAAACTACTGAAATGTATTGTGATTACGATAACATGAATAACGTACTACTAACATGACTAATCCATTGAACAAATATCAGACGTTTGTTATGATTATGATTTATAATGCCGAATTATATATAATGTAATAGTTAAAGTTTTTTTTTTTTTTGAAAATCCCAATTTCAAAACGTTATATAGCTAAGAACAAGTATAAACACTGATAATTTTTGATACATTTTTCTTTAATTTAGGGGCAGACATTTGTATCTTATCTTAATGGAAATTTTATTTTATTTTGTAGATTACTTTCATACAATGTTAAATTTACAAATATAATTTTAGTTTAGATAAATATAAATTATTATTTTTTTTAATTTAGTTACATTTGATTTGTGATTTTGACAAATTTGTTTGCAGTCTATAGAATCCAACGATTCTTTTATTTCCAATAGATGGATTGCTCTTTTTATTGCACAATTATCTGGAAATTTTGCTTCAAAATACTTGAAGAAATATATTGAATTTTTTATTAGCATTTATTTCTTTGAATAACTAGTGCTAAAAGTAGTTTTCGACCGGGAAAGTACGTATTGCAATGATGTAAGACGATCGCGGAATTCAACTGGGTTTTATCAATGAAAAGAAAATTTAAATAAAAATCTTGACGTATTATTGACCAGATTGACAAATCAGCACCTCATTCTGAATGGAGGAAAATTCCGTTACAAGCTTTAATATTGCTGATAAGAACTAACGACCCGGATTAATGCAACGTAATAATTGTTACGTATTTATGACTATTATGAAATTACCTACTCTAATATATTATAAAGTGCAAATATTCGAAACGCACTATTAAAAAAAATTCCACACCTTACGATAAGTTTTTATCGAGGTGATATTTTAAAAATGTGTAATAAACGCTCGATAGTAACATTTTTTTTACACAAATGCTCTGTAATAAACGTCAAAAAATTTTATTAATTAAACTAAGCTCATTGTTGTGGATGTTACGGATTATTATGAACGCACCCAAACAAATGAAGACAATTTTTTTAGTTTTATTTTATTTATTTGTATTCTTTGAGGAAAGTTACGAAACATTTACACAGATTTGTTTTATATTTTTCTCCACATTGATAGTGTGACTATATATTTTGAAGATTTCCCTTCCTTTTTTTGTAATTATTGGATTTCCTTTTTGTATTTAGTTTTTCTTATTCTGGTAGTCTATTAATTCTCCTTTTCATTCAGTTTTGTCTAGAATTCTTAGCTCTTTCGTTTGTTTTATATGCTTTTTGCTTACATATATTTTTTCGCCTCCACCTTTATCTCTTCAGTCCACCGCCCATGTAATTTGTTTTTTTACTCCCGAGCTTCTTTAGTTGGTAATCTGCTGTACTCCTCCTCCTTTATTATTCCACCATTTTACTATTCAGTTCAAAATATTTGTAAAGCTTCTTACTTTGTAAATTAATGTATTTTTTGTCAATTGTTCGACTGATTATTTGTTTTTTGTTACAGAGATATTCAGAGCATACAGTTGCCCGAGTTTGGCAAATATGCAACTGGCATCTTCTACTTGGATAAACTCCATCACCAAGACTCCGAAACAAAGTTCACTGCCCTGGCGGAAGATCTGGGAATGGAAGTCTTGGCATGGAGAACTGTGCCAACTGATTGTTCCACAATTGGTACGGTGGCACGTAATTCAGAACCATTTATGAGACAGGTAACATATTCAAAATTGAATAAGGTTTGTTTAAAAATATTTTTGTATTTAATAGGTTTTTGTTGCACCGAAAACTGAGGTGCCTGAAAGCGAACTAGACACACAGTTCTTCGTGTTGCGGAAACGCGCGACTCATACAATACCTGCGCCGGGGAAAAGGTTCTACATTTGTTCATTGAGTCGCAGAATAATTGTCTATAAGGGGCAACTTACTTCCGATCAATTATGGACTTACTTTCCAGAATTGTCGGATCCTCTCTTTGAGACTTACCTTGCACTAGTGCACACACGTTTTTCGACGAATACCTTCCCAAGTTGGGAAAGAGCGCATCCATTAAGGTAATTGATGAATAATAAATTAGCAATGCTTCTCATAAATTAGGATTATTTTCTATTTAAAATAGAACTACATCCCTTCAAAACTTTTTTATTTTGATTTATTAATGATGTAAAATTAATTTAGGGATTTGGTTTTATACAGTTCATTCTTCACCTTCTGTCTTCAATTCTATTAGACTTTAATTGAACACAATTGCTACAGATTTCTTAAACCTAATCAGGTTGGAATTGTTTGAATCAATATTTAATAAATCCGTTGCAAGAATGTAAACGTACGATACCTTTGTACATAGTATTTAAGGCAATAAGTTGTTTAAATAGCAATTCGTGTTTACTTACTAACTATTGTATAATTATATTTATTAAATAATTTAGGAAAACACCAGTCATTTTTGGTGAAATTGGGGATGCACAGAAAACACTTAAAAAAAATCCAGTTGTGTAGTAATAGCATTTGGTAGAAGTGGGAAAATATAAAACTTTAATTATTCATGAAAACTCTTTATATAATTAAAGAAATATCTAATATCTTGTTTATAGGTATTTACTTGGATTTTTTATGGCAAAAAATGTAAAATTATTCCATATTCATCATCTCAAGATTTTTTTTATTTTCCCATGACAAATATGTTACTACTACTGTACTACGATATACTAGTATATTATAATTAATAGTTTAATTAATTGCTTTACTTTTGAAATCTGGATGTAAGATGTGCATCTCTGATAGAAACATAAATTTTACTGAGTAGTTCTCTAGATCACTGTATGGTACTGAAACTGGGGCCCCACCTGCCCTGGAGACAGCATAGCTGCCTTAGGTAGCCGCTGGTTGCCAAAATCCCTGGACTACAAACGGCCTGCAGATTCCTCTGTACCCTTTCCTAAAGACAGGAGGCGTCGCTATTCAGATTGTGACGTTTTGTCACAAGAGAGAATAAGAGAGACAGAGAGAGCAGCGCTCTAAATAAAAGGTTAAGATTCACTGCTCTAGATGATGATGATGACGAACGCGATAAGTGTTTAGTCTGTATTTCCTTTATATAAAATAACATTGTTTTTGTGTATCTGTTGTTTACAATCTGTTACAAGTTGAGGGACTTTTTCTGGAAGAATATTTGTCTTATATTTCCCTTGACTGATACTGTTAACATATTTGATGTAATAAGTTGATGAGATTACTTTGAATAATTGATTTAATTTTTCAAAAGCTAAATAAATTTGCAAACGCGTTTATTACTGAATTTTAGTTCAAATTCTTAAAACGTAAAATTCTGCTCTACACAAAATTGTCATTTCATTGATAATTTCTTTCTCATTATTTTGTGTTTGTTACTTGAGGAAAACATCTTCTGTAATAGGGAACTTGCATCAAAAAATTTTATTCAGTATTAAAATCTACATGAAAAGAGAATTGAAATTTGAATTTCCATTAAGTTTCAATTTTCTCTTAAAAAATACTAACTTCATATGACAAAACGAACATTTGAATACAATAATCATGTGATACGTAATCAAACTTATGCGTCCATTAGCTAATTTATTAGTCGTGGAAGCCACATGATAATTAGTTTTACAATCTTATAATAACATTTCATTACAATTGCTGTATAGTAAAAAGTGTTTAGGAAGTATATGAACACATCACGTAATTAATGCCTTACTGATGGACATAATTGAATTCGTTTGTAATATTATTCATATTTACAAATATCAAGCTTGTCTAAATTATTTAAAGTAAAAAATCTTATATTCAAATTCATTAATTGTAATTGAAATCAATCATTATTCAAATTTATGGTGTTTATTTTGACAATATATTTTTATTAAAAAAAAAGTAAGTATTAGTCATTTGTTCCTCAAGTAATAAATACTCAGATAATAATTACTTCCGTCATGTATTTACATATAGATTAATGGTTCACAAATCATGTTAGCTAGTTTGTACATAAAATAAAGAAGAAAACATACTAATCAAATAAAGTGTTTTCGTAAAATAGGTATTATAACATGGCATATTTACTGGGTTTTAGAATGTTAGCTCATAATGGAGAGATTAATACTTTGCGTGGTAACGTGAATTTTATGAAAGCTCGCGAAGGTGTCATGGAAAGTGACAAATTTGGAAAGGAATTGAGCAAGTTATATCCAGTTGTTGAACCTAACTTATCAGATAGTGGATCTGCTGATTGCGTTCTTGAATTTTTAGTTCATGCTGGCAAAAGAACCTTACCTGAGGTATATACCATCATTAGGTCTTGTGTAAATGTATGCGACTTTTTAATGTTATTAAGGCTGTGATGACTATGGTACCCGAAGCATGGCAGAATGATCCAACAATGTCTGAGCAGAAAAGAAATTATTATCGGTGGGCTTCTTGTATCATGGAGCCATGGGATGGACCTGCTTTAATTTCATTCACAGATGGGCGATATATCGGTGCTATTTTGGACCGTAATGGTCTTCGCCCTTCGAGATTTTACATTACCAGTGATAATATTATGGTTATGGCTAGTGAAGTAAGTTTCTTTAATATTTACAATAGTAAAGAAATATTTGTTAAAAAACAAATTTTCAGGTTGGTGTTTACGATGTGGATCCCTCCAAAGTGATTTTTAAGAGTCGTTTGAAGCCTGGTAGAATGTTACTTGTCGATACACAGGAGCAAAAAGTAATCCAGGATGTTGAATTAAAAAAGGAAATTGCTGAGTCCCGCCCTCATACTGAATGGCTTACAGAACAGGTAATTTTACATTTAATAATTAATGTTAATTTAATACTTAGTTGTATTGTTTGTAATACATTATTAATACATTTGTCTGTTTTGCATGTGTATTTATATGGCGACATCAGATGGTGAGTGGTGTGTTTCGGTAATTTTATATATCTTTTCTTTTCCAAGTATTGCTTTTTTTGTTTTGATTTCGATTATATTTCATTTATTTGTTGTTAATTTCAAGATGTTAAATGTAGTGAATTTAGGAATTTGGTAGTAATGCAGCTCTGTTGTGTTAACATTTGCTTTCTTTATGTTATTCGTTTGTGTGTTACCAACTATCTTTAATGTTATGATTGTATAACATTTTAAAGTTTATTTAACGTAGATCACAATGGAGGAAATGCGAAAAGCTCATCTTGAGGCTGGACATCCCCTCAAACCAAAATATCATGAAAGTGGATTATCAGATAAGAGGTTGTCTTTATATGGATATTCCACGGAAACAATACATATGCTACTTCTCCCTATGATTAATAATAAGTAGGTTAAATATATAAAATTATCAATTTAATTTCACTTGTTAATTAAGGAAAGAAGCATTAGGAAGCATGGGAAATGACGTTCCACTAGCCTGTTTATCGCAGTTCCAACCACTACCATATGCATACTTCAAGCAATTGTTTGCCCAAGTTACAAATCCGCCAATTGATCCGTTTCGAGAAAAAATCGTAATATCGCTGCAATGCCCCATAGGACCAGAAGCTAATATTTTACAACCGTGCGCAAGACAGGTAAAATTATACATACGTAATAATTTTATTTATTTGGTTCACTTTAGGTTCATCGTTTATGGCTGAAACAACCTATATTATCCATTGCTGATCTGGAAGTGCTCAAATTGACAAAACATCGTAATTGGTCTAGTTACGTTATTGACACTACATACACGGCAAGTGAGGGACCAGCAGGATTAAGATCTCATCTACAAGCCATATGCGAAGAGGCTGATTCAGCCAGCAATCATCATCAGCTTTTAATACTGTCTGATCGAAAGGCCGGACAAGATAATGTTCCAATTAGTAGTTTATTATCTTTAGGTAAGTAAAATATTTAAAACATTTAAAGTTTATTATAATAAACTATATTTAATATCAAATTCTTTTATGTAAATAATTTGTTGTCTTAATAGGTGCCGTTCACCATCATCTAATTGAAACACGTTCAAGAATGAAAGTTGCTCTTGTTGTTGAAACAGCTGAGGCTAGAGAAGTTCACCACATTTGCGTTCTATTGGGATATGGAGCTGATTTAATTTGTCCGTACCTTGCTATGGAATTGGCTGCAAGTCTTCGTGATTCAGGCATTCTTGATGCTACACTGACTGATGAAATCATCTATCAAAATTATGCTCAAGCTATGCAAACAGGTATCTCGAAAGTCATGGCAAAGATGGGCATCTCAACACTTCAATCCTATAAAGGTGCACAAATTTTTGAGGCAGTGGGTTTGGCCGAAGATGTTGTGGATAAATGCTTTAGAGGTAAAATCTATCACGGAATAATATTATTGATAAATTAATCATGCTTCATTCTTAGGTACACCATCTCGCATAGGAGGTGTTAACTTTGAAATGCTAGCTGCTGAGATATTTGAAAGGCATCATAACACATATCGGCTTATGCCCGATGCTTTAATTTTAAGGGACATTGGCAACTACCATTGGAGAGCTGGAGGGGAAAAGCATTTGAATGAGCCCGCAAGTATTGCTGCATTACAGGTAATTTATCTAATATAATAAGTTTTATTAAATTTAAATATTAAGAATAAATAAAAAATAATTATTGTTAAAATCACAATATATGCATTTTTATCATATAGTTTAAACACATTTAACACTTTTTAGGAAGCTGCTGTTTTAAAAAACAAAAATGCATATGAAAGATTTAAAGAATCAACAATGGAATCTGTTAGAAATTGTATGCTACGTGGTCGTTTGGAACTTTGTACTTTGGATCAACCATTGTCTTTAACAGAGATAGAACCTGCCTCAGAAATAGTGAAAAGATTTGCCACAGGAGCCATGAGTTTTGGATCGATAAGCTTAGAGTCACATCAAACACTGGCAATTGCAATGAACAAGGTTTGTAAATCAGAAATTTACAATTGAAGTTAAATTTTGTTTTAATAGGTTGGTGGGAAGAGCAACACTGGTGAAGGAGGGGAAGACCCTGAACGATACTTAGATCCAAAAAAAAGATCGGCTATCAAGCAGGTGGCATCAGGTAGATTTGGTGTTACTTCATCATATCTAGCACATGCTGATGATCTGCAAATAAAGATGGCTCAAGGTGCTAAACCTGGAGAAGGTGGAGAGTTGCCTGGGTGAGTTAACATTAATCAATGTACTTGCTTTCTATACTTAATTTAAAATTTTTTAGATATAAAGTATCAGCTGATATTGCAAAAACTAGACATTCAGTTCCTGGTGTCGGATTGATTTCTCCTCCACCTCATCATGATATCTACTCAATTGAAGATCTTGCTGAACTCATCTATGATTTAAAATGTGCAAACCCTATTGCTCGCATATCAGTCAAGTTAGTTTCAGAGGTAATTTATCAAAAATATTCATTATCACAGATTGCAACCAAGGTATATACAAATAATGTATTTTTAGGTTGGTGTTGGTGTTGTGGCTGCTGGAGTTGCCAAAGGCAAAGCAGAACACATTGTAGTATCAGGCCATGATGGTGGCACTGGTGCCAGCTCATGGACTGGCATCAAGAATGCGGGTCTGCCATGGGAATTAGGTATTGCTGAAACGCATCAAGTACTTGTTTTGAACAATCTGAGATCCAGAATTGTTCTTCAAGCTGATGGGCAAATCAGAACAGGTACTATTTCTATTACATAAATATAAAAAGATAATTTAGGTAGATTTTATATTTTGCGATAAAACTACTTGTTCCTTAAAAAAAAACGTAATTTTAGGGTTTGATGTGGTGATTGCTGCTTTACTAGGAGCGGATGAAATAGGTTTCAGCACAGCCCCATTAATTGTTATGGGATGTACAATGATGAGAAAATGCCACTTAAACACATGCCCAGTCGGCATAGCCACACAAGATCCCATTCTACGAAAGAAATTCACCGGTCAACCTGAACATGTTATCAATTACATGTTTATGCTGGCGGAGGAAGTGCGATCCCTTATGGCTGCCCTAGGAGTAACAAAATACAATTTTCTTATACAATTGACTGACGTTTCATTTTAGGTGAGAACCTATCAAGAACTGATAGGAAGAACTGATCTATTAAGGGCATCTGAAAATGGTAATGCAAAAGCTAAGTCATTAAACTTGAATTTAATTCTTCAAAATGCTCTGCATATGAGGCCTGGTGTCAATATTAAAGGAGGTTCGGATGTTCAAGACTTCCAGTTAGAACAAAGATTAGATAATAAGCTTATTGAACTGTCAAAAGACGTAATTGATGGTAAGGCAAAAATTGCCAATATCGAAATGAATATCAACAATGAATGTAGAGCATTTTCTTCCACGTTGAGTTACCATATTTCAAAGTGAGTTGATAATAAATGTGTTATTGTTTTGTTTATTACTGCACTTTTAGAAAATACAATGAGAATGGGTTGCCAGATGATCAACATATCAACATTAATTTGAAAGGCTCCGCTGGACAAAGTTTTGGAGCTTTTCTCGTTAAAGGTATTACGTGTACTCTTGAAGGCGATGCTAACGATTATGTGGGTGAGTACATTACGAATATAGCAAAATAACAGATATCGCAAAATAACAGATATCGCAATGCTCTAATTTATTTTTATAGGAAAAGGTCTTTCTGGTGGTACAATCATTATTTATCCTCCAAAGGAGTCGCCATTTGAATCACATTTAAATGTAATAGCAGGAAATGTTTGTTTGTACGGAGCAACATCTGGAAAAGCATTTATGAGAGGTATTGCATCAGAACGATTCGCCGTTAGAAATTCTGGAGCAGTGGCTGTTGTTGAAGGTGTTGGGGATCATGGTTGTGAATATATGACTGGCGGTATTGTACTTATTTTAGGTAACTTAATGTAACCATTTTAATGATATTCATTCACATAAGATGTTTAATTTAGGTTTGACAGGTAGAAATTTTGCCGCTGGAATGTCAGGTGGAATAGCTTATGTCTGGGACATTGATGGTACATTTTCTATGAAATGTAACCCCGAACTGGTAGAACTTTGCAAGTTAGAAGAAAAAGACGACATTGATGTTGTTAAGGGACTTTTGGTTGAATTTAAGGAGTTGACTGGTAGTGAGGTAGCCAGTAAATTACTTAAAGAATTTGATGTTAGAAGAAAGGAGTTTGTTAAAGTCTTCCCCTATGAATACCAAAGAGTTCTGAAACAGGTTGTTGCTGAGCCTGTTAAAACTCGACCGATTGTAAATGGTATAGAACCAAAAATAAATGATATCGAGGACTCTGTAGCTGAATTGGCCATTGAACAGAAAAAAGTTGAAAGAGCACTGGATAAAACTAAAGGTAAATTATTGTCAGTATTTTTCTTTTCTGTGCATAATTTGTTTATAGGTTTTATGAAATATCAACGTGAAACGTTAATGTATCGACCTGCTGAAAAACGTCTTAAAGATTGGGATGAAATTTATAATTTTACTCATGTGAGAAAAGGCTTGCGAGTACAAGCTGCAAGATGCATGGATTGTGGTGTACCATTCTGTCAATCCAACAGTCATGGGTGTCCACTGGGTAACATAATTCCAAAGTGGAATACTCTTGTTTTCCGGAGCCAATGGAAAGAGGCACTTCAGCATCTCCTGCAAACAAATAACTTCCCCGAGTTCACTGGAAGAGTTTGCCCAGCTCCTTGTGAAGCAGCTTGTGTATTGGGCATATCTGAACCCAGTGTGACCATCAAAAATATTGAATGTGCGATTATTGATCATGCTTTTGAAAATGGCTGGATTAAGCCACAGATACCAACCATTAGGAGTGGAAAAAGAGTTGCTATTGTTGGATCAGGACCTGCTGGATTGGCATGTGCTGCGCAACTAAATAAGAGTGGACATTCAGTTACAGTATTTGAACGAAATGATCGTATTGGTGGATTATTGCAGTATGGCATTCCCACAATGAAACTTAACAAATCTGTTGTGCAGAGGAGAGTTGATTTATTGTCAGCTGAAGGCATTTCGTTCAAGAATAACATAAACGTTGGCAAAGACATAACTGCTAAAGAACTGAGTGAGGAATATGATGCGGTTGTTTTGTGTACTGGAGCAACTTGGCCCAGAGATCTTCCATTACCAGGTAATAATTATTTAATAACGATTTTACTAAGTAAATAAAATAATTCCTCCTAGAGTGAAATATTTATATAAGAGTTATTTTCCTCATTAGGTAGACAGTTGGCTGGTATACATTTTGCAATGGAATTCCTGGAGAATTGGCAAAAGAAACAATTAGGTGCACAAACTGAAGGTCCTCATGCAAAAGATAAAAATGTGATCGTTATTGGTGGTGGTGATACAGGATGTGATTGTATTGCAACATCGTTGAGACAAGGTGCTTCTTCTATTACGACTTTTGAAATTTTACCCGAACCATTACCAAAAAGAACAAATGATAACCCCTGGCCACAATGGCCACGTATTTTTAGAGTGGATTATGGACATGAAGAGGTAAAGTACATTTTTTGGTATTTTTAATTTATGTTCTTTTGATCTCTACTAAGTTTTACATTTATTTTTTAACTCTCATTAGGTGAAAGTTCGACATGGATCAGATCCAAGAGTGTTTAGTGTAATGACTCAGGAATTTGTTGATAATGGTGAAGGTCAAGTGAGTGGCGTGCGAACAGTGAATGTCGATTGGGTAAAAGATGACTCCGGACGTTGGGAAATGAAACAACGTGAAGGCTCTGAAAAAATATATGCTGCTGACCTTGTTTTGTTGGCTATGGGATTCCTTGGACCTGAGAGATCGATAGGCGATCAACTGGAACTTGATTTAGATCCAAGATCGAATTTTAAAACGAATGACTATAATACAAATATTCCCAACGTTTTTGCTGCCGGAGGTACAGTTACTTCAATAGTGGTAATCATTTAATCTAACTATTATTTTCAGATTGTCGAAGAGGTCAATCTTTAGTAGTTTGGGCCATTTCAGAAGGTCGCCAAGCTGCCAGAAGTGTTGATGAATATCTCATTAAGGGTGATTCTGCTCTTCCTGGACCAGGAGGTATAATACAACCAAACAAGAATCCAATAACCTGTCCAGTTTAATTTGCCCAAGTTTTTGAATGGAAAGAGTGGTTTCAAGTTGAAATATTTGAGTATTATACTTAATAGTAATGTTGCAGTATGTCTGAATTAAAATGATTTATATGAGGTATTTCAGATTGCCTTTTGCAGTTCTTTATTTTAATTTATATACCATATAATTTATGAATGCATCGAAGTACCTAATATAATTTCTATTGAAAAGAAAATGTTTTATGTTCAAACCGAATATGTAGAGAAACATTTCAGTGACAATAAAGTTTCACCTTATGGTTAAAAACTGTATTTCTAGAAATATTGAAATGTTTTAAGTCTTAACAAGGGTAAAGGCATATCGTTTTTGTTTTTATGAAACATCTGAATATCTATCAAGATCTGCTTTCTACAAATGCTGGTATTTTTAGAATGAGTATAGCGTTGTTTTGTTTATATTATAAATAAAAGAGGCGTTTAATGCAATGTTATTCCTGATTGATGTGTCAATCGAAAATGTAGTCAATTTTTAGTAAATATATGTTGTTAAGCGATACTATTTTTTATTATACTTTTACAGGCCATTCTCCAACCTAAGAACACATTTCTCATTAAGATAACAGAAGGAAATAAAAGTCAATGGAAGATATGCCTATTTGCACATTGTCATATAGACATACAATAGACTTGTACAGAAAATAAATTCTAAGCGAGACATATGGTTTATTGGTGAAGACCAAACATTATACAGTGTGATCGAAAAAAAAATAGTCAAAGTAAGCCATGAACAAAAATCAGCATGTCTTTATTTAAACCACTATTTACTTCTTAATATCAAATTGACGTTTGTCAGAATATTCAGCTGCTTCAATAGGAAAATTCTCCTGATATTCTTCAAAAGAGACGACGTAAGAATATTGCCATTCACCGTTTTCTGTTTTATTTCCATTTCTAAAGTAGGATTCTAAAAGAAAAGTTTTGATTTGTTTGGACAACATTTTTGACAAACGCCAATTTGACAATAAGAAATAAATAGTGGTTTAAGTAAAGACATGCCGATTTTTGTTCATTACTTTGACTAATTTTTTTTTTTCGATAACCTATATAAGAAAGATAGGGAAACATAGGATACGTTTACGAGATTGTAAAATGAAAAATGAGAAAGATAGGCAGAAAGTACAGGAAGATGAGAAATATGAAATTTTAGACCAAATATAGATTGTTTTTAATAAATTAAAATAATTTTATTAATAAATATAAAAATATAATCCAAATCATCGGCTACTTTCACCAAACAGTTCTTTCATTATCTTTGTTTTTCTACTAAGGGTATGGCTAACATTCTCGACACTTTCACCGTTATCTATCGCTTTTAATGTTGCCAACAATTTCTTTTTCTCCTCCATGGATACTTCAGAATCTTTCACATTACCATTTTTATCTGCCGAATTCGAATATTTGTTCTTATTATCTTTTTGGAACGAGTATTCTTCAAACCATATTTTATTTACTATATCTAGATCCTGTTCAGCCAATTTATCTTGCCTGAGTTTTGCATCCACGGCATCGGCTTCCTTCAACTTCTCCAGTAATATTTGTGTTTCAGATTTTGAGGTGTCGAACTCTTCTTTGTGCTTATCGATTGCCGTGTTCATAATTTTAACAGAATTCACAACGTTCATGCAATAATCCCCAAGTTGTTGGTCAATTTCTTTGTTGCAGGGTTTCTGTAACGTATTCTGCAAATGATCGGTGACGATTTGGAACTTATGTGATGAATTAGATCTATTTTGCGACGAAACTGTATATATACTTTTCGGTAATTGCACTTTACGGTTTTTATCATCTTCGTTGACAATCGTTTTCTTTAAAATGCCATCTACTTCTGATTTTCCTTTGTGTAAATTTCCTGATGATAATCGCGCCCTGATGTTTTCCGTTGGAGATTTCAAGCTGGCAAGAGATTCCACACTATCAGCTCTTTTCGCGACAATCGGCTCCAATTTTACATCGGATGAAGTTTCATCTTTTAAAGATTGGGAATATAATTCAGGCGTGCTTCCACTGCTCAAAGCAGTACACGAAACTACTTGTCTATGAGGAATATTAGTAAATCTTCGTTTAGTGTTCACATTTAATTTTTTATCACCGTTCTGAAAATTTATAAAATTATACAAAGTATGCCAAACATATTAACATGTTACTTACATCTTGCATTGCATTCAAGCGATCAATTTCCGAAAGTGCATGCATCAACTCCTTCTGACATTGTTTGTACTTCACTATTTCGTTGTTATATTTATGCTTGGAATTTTTCGCCTCCAACATCAATTTCCTGTTCAATATGCTAATTTGCGTTTCACTGTTTTTCAACTGTTCTTTAGTTTCTTCCAGTTCTTCTTGCAACTTTTCCCTTTCGCCCAGCCGTTTGTCTTTCGTCAGCGCAGTAAGATGTTTCAATTGATCACGCAGGTGATTCAATTCTTCATCCTTTACTTTCAACTGATCGGTCGCCTCTTTCAAACTCTTCCTTAAACTTTTATTTTTTTCCTGGAGCACGCGACGTTCTTCTTCGTGAGACTTGATTAAACGGGGTAGGTCTGCGTTTACGTCTTCATAACTGGAAACAATTACATTAAAAGAAAAAAAACTGTGAAATGTGATAAACACTTACGTTTTCAGAGCTTTATCTTGACGTTTTTGCAATGTTCTTAATGCACGATTTTCCTTGGCCAATTCCTAAAAACAGTTCGACATTTTAGTGATATTTTAAACATAAGTATGTTAATTTGGTTTGAACTCACCGAGAGATGAAAATTTGCATCATTGAGTTGACTTTGTATGGATTTAATTCGTAGTAATTTTGCCGACAAAACCCTTTGTCTAACGGCATTACCTCCAATTTTTGTTCCCGCGTTCCTTATCGGAGTTGCCAAAGGATGTATCGGCTTCCTACGTTGTAAAAAACAACTCGAATTCGACGAACACACCGTATCACAACTACGTCTCCTGTAAACGTCACACGACTTTGACAAAATTTCGATTTCAAAATGATTTGAGTTTACCTTTCGTTGCCGTTTCTTTGTTGGGAATTGGTAGCACTTTGCTTTTGTTGAATGGACACCGTGCTTGTACTAGAGCTTGCCATGGAATAAAAAATCAAATATTAAAAATCGTGTAAAATATTGTTTTAAAGTTGCACTGCACCGCAATGCGAAACCATTCTTTGTTTGTGTTGTGTATAAAATCGTTGTCGTGGGAACGCGATTCCGACACGCGAGAAAACCTTTTTGTATAAAATTAGAAATGCGAAATTACAGGGGGCGGGGCTAAATAAACTATCTAAAAAATGACTGCAAGACTAATGCAAATGGAAAACATTTCATTCCATTCCATCTCCATCCCCAGATTCTTTCCCTTTGCAATTTTTATGGAGAAATATAGAAAGCTTAACGTAGCGGTAAATATTAAAAAAGGCACAATGAGTAGTACTGAAAAAGTATACTTAGACAATGATGAAATCAAAGAGGACCGAAACAAGAAAAGAAAACAAATTATTACAACAAACGGAACTGTACAAAGGCATGGGAGTAAATATACATGCGATAAAGGAAATACTAACGCATGGAACAAGTGGTAACAACAGACGCAATTGAATAAATAAAATGCAATTTATGGGAATATGGAATGGGAAAGGAACAAAGGAAAAGAGGAAGAACTAAAACAAGAAATGAAGAAGGTGAATATCAAAGAAGAACGGTAAAGGAATAGAAAACTTAACAAAGGGATTTAAGATGATATGGTCAAGGTGTAGATGAAACGATGTGAAGAAAACCAAGAAAAGAGAAAAATAAAACGTTATGAGATCTGAGATCTGTATCCCTTTCATAAGAAAAAAAGAACAAACGAAAATAAAACAGGAGACTTAAATACCATTGTGACCTTTTATTACGAACTTAGAGATTAATGTTAGGTAAATTGCACGTTGTGAACGCTTAGAACTATTCTGTTCTCTTTAACAGGGTTCAATTTTTGGGTATAATGTGAGTTTAATATAAGGTGACCAGACGTCCCGCTTTTGACAGGACAGTCCGGAATTTTAACAATTTGTCCCGCGTCCCGCGGCGTTTTAAAAAAGTCCCGATTTTTGGAAAGATTAAATTTTTGTCAATTATGTGTATATTCCATCATTTTGAAACAAGCTATGTTCCATATAATAATGTCCCTATTAAAAAGTTTTTTTTTACTCTTTAATGTGGAAATCGGATCCCATAAATAGCATGAATGTACAGCCTTTTTGAACCGTAATTACGGAGTGAACCCAACCAACCATTTGTGAAAAATATGGCAGAGAACTTTTTTTTGCTCGACCCCCGTCAATTTTGTCCCGCTTCCGCAATGTTAAAATCTGGTCACCTTAGTTTAATATAAAGAATGTACATTCCTTACAACTTTCAAAAAATATACATATATTTAAATGTTTGCGTATATTGTTTTCACGTATAATCATCAAAGAAGATACACGATTAAATATTCAAGGCAATCTTCTTTCATACAACACGAAATGATTCTTTTATTTTGTAACTTTCGTACAAACGTTTAGTATACCCGATTAACGAGTCAAACATGAAAGAATTTGTTGAAAACAACGCAAACGTTAACAATTCAACACCATTTAATAAATTAACATTTAAAAAAAAGGTGATTTATATAAAAAATACGATAACGGTGGAACCATTAATTGCGTTCTATTGGATACCTGCGGTAATATGCAAGCCGGCCCTTCGAGACCTACAAATAGAAAAGGCCTGCAAGGCAAACATTGGCTACAACGACACAATTTGCGACACGATTCTTGCCGGAAAACACGAAATGAACTCGACGGAAAACGTCAACGTACAAAAGATAATATCATCAATGCACTCCTGGCAGAATCCAATGGAGAATTTCGTACCTTTAATGCTAATTTTATACTTGGGGTCTTATAGTGACCGTTACAAAATCAGAAAAGCATTTCTTCTATTGCCAATATTCGGGGAATTTTTCGCAGTCGCCGCTTGCATCCTGTGCGCGATTTTCATGAAGGAATTGCCGATTGAAGTACAAGGATTTAGTCAAACTGTGGTTCCTTCGTTCCTTGGGGGACCTACAATGTTTATAATGGCTTTGTATGCGTACATAACTGATGTGAGTACACTGGACACACGCACGTTTCGAATTGGGATAATTCAGGTAGTGATGTTTTTCTGTTCGACTACTTTAAATGCATTCGGTGGATTTTTGTACAAGGAAACCGGATATATAGTTGTTTTATTAGTTGGTGGTTTCGTGTACTTTTTGGGTTTCTGTTACTGTTTATTTTTTATTAAAGAAACAAATAAAAGGCCAAAATATCGAAACGGGAAAGAGTTTCTTGGCGATTTATTCAATCCAACGCATTCAAAAGATATATTTACTTTGTTTTGGAAACCTGGAGTTAACTTACCACTTTTGATATTGCTGTTAGGAATTATTTTCGTTAGTACCTTGTCTTCAGGTAAGTAAAATAAGCTCAATTGTGCATTATTTTTTACTTAATCCAATCATATTAAACCCAACTTAAATGCTAACTCCATACTAACAAGTAAAACATCACTCCTAGTTTTCTTTGTTTCACTATAGTTCGGTGGGATTTATTTATTTTTTTAACTGTTTACACGGATTTTCAATTTTGAGAAAATGAATAATGCAACTGTACATTTTTTTTTCTGCGAGGCAGAACCTAACTTACATAGATACAATTTGTTGTGATTTGCTGGAATATAGAGGAGTAATAAGAAACAAAGAGAACTTCTTCAACACACAAGAAATAAGTAAAATCAACGACAATAACTATACAATTTAAGAGAAAAACGATTGCTTGACAGTTAAATAGACAAATATTTAAATGTAAATCGTACCAAGTATTAACCAATCACAATAGCGTAATTTAAAAAATTAAAAAATGTAAATTTGGCGCCATGAGTGTCGTGCCGTGAGTGTAAAAAATAAACTATAGAAGTTGACCGTTAGTGTTCTTTATGTTTTTACAGATTATTGCCTACGTATCCTTCACCACTGAAATCTCTTAAACTAATAAGCAACTTCCGCTTGTACCCACTGGTTCTTTTTCATCCCGCTATGGTACATAATATTATCCTCCTTTCTGATCTTCCATTCTTCGCTCTTTCTATTATGATTTTTTTCACGGTTATCCTTTGGAGCAACGAGCCCGAGATACCGCAATTTTTTACTTTGTATGTCTATCTTTTTATTCTTTCCTAAATTTCAGGTGAAAAACCGTACTACTTAGAGAGTTCTGTACTGCTTTTTCATAAATCGTACTTCTTTTGAAAATTGTTCTCCAAAAGTACTCCTTTGTATTCGAGCGAACTCCATACAACGCATCAATTATATCCCAAATTATCCCAAAATTTCAAAATGTTATCTTTTGAATTTCAATCACGGAACGAACTCAACTTCACTCCTTTTGTACTTTTTTTTACCTTTTGAATAATTTCAAACCGACCATTTGAATTTTAATTACGGAGCGAATCTATCTCATACATAAATTATACATAAATTATGACTTTTTAAATTTCAATTACGGAGCCACCCAACTATAAAATTTAAAAACCGACTTTGCCGACTTTTCGACTTTCATTTCAATTACGGAGCGAACCCAACCATACAACCTTCCCATAAACATTTTGAAAAACTCGAAAAACTCGAAAAACAAGACTGCAACTTAACTTTAACAGTTCGGTGGCCTAGTGGTAAGAAGGAATTTTTCTCCTGGTGTGTCCGGTACCCTCCTGAGTCAGCTTTCGCTGTTGGCATAATTAACAGTGCTACATCTCTTACGGCGAGGAGATGATAGTAACAAAGCCATGGAACACTTTACACACACAAATTACACTTAAAACGGTGCCCCCGCAAATCATGACAAGCGTTAAGCCGTTGGTTAAGCTTATGAGGCGTTCGGGCCAGCACCATACACATACAAAAAAAAACTGTCTCAGGAAAATCGAGTCTTCAAAAAGTTTGTAAGAAGTTGCAGTTTTGTTTTTTCGACACGAGTTTGTGTTGTGTTTTTGTTTGGTGGAAAACCGGCCTATGGACTAAAGAATTTTGTTTTAGGAGAATATTCAGTATTCTGGTTATACTTGCAAAAAGTTTACAGATGGACTGTTGACAAAACGAGCTATTATGAAAGTGTAACCTCAGGTTTACAACTAGTTGGTAAGTATGTAAACTTCGAAATTTTAGATGTATATATATAATAATAAGTAATAATAATTAACATAAGCGTGGCATAAGTTTTAGTATAGCTTATTTCAACTGAGAATTCTGATGCGTCATCTGATCTGCGCGAAAAATGGGAGAAAGTTCATTGGCGTAGTTATGTTAGAATTATTTACTTGCCAAATAATACCTAAATAAACGGGCCCAAGACTATAGCGACTTCAATTGTGATTTAATCATCAACAAACCATATATATTATTAACAATCTTAGCTACAACTTGGCGAAAAAAAATCTTTTTTAAACAACTTCATTTAGTTGTTGTGACGTCACCGATATATTTTTTTAAATTGCTGGATATAATTTTTCTTGTGTATTCGTGTAGAGCAGGGGTGGCCAAATTTTTATCCCTAAGGGGCTACTTATTCTGTAAAATATAGTCTGATGGCGACTATGAATATGGGCAAACAATTTTAGGATTTTTCAACACCTGCTTCTGTTCGCTGTGTAAATAAATAAAAAAAAACTGAAATCGAAAGTAAATACAAGTGCATAAACACGGAGTAACAAATGGATTGAAATCAACGGCCGTCACTCTACTGTCTGACACCATGAATTCGCGTCATTTTGCACGATTGCCATTTATATGCGCATGCGTTGTAACTAAAATAAATTTAACATTCATTTGCATTGTTCATCGGGATAAATGCGTAGGGTACGTTACATAGATAGTTTATTATTGTAAAAATAAATTATCAAATTAAGATTTTCAAGCATTAATTTAAATGAAAGCAAGTTGTTCAAGTTTGGCTTCGCGGGCTACTTTCAAAACCTTTGCGGTCGACGTGTTGGGCACCCCTGTTATAGAGCATTTTAAGTACTTTTCAGCGGTATAAACTTTTAGTAGGGTTATACTACGAAATTTTTGCAAAAAAACGCAAAAACCTGGTTTGAGCTAGTAGGCTGTTAAATCTGAAATTCTCATTAGCAAACAAGTAAGCATAAAACAACTGCGTCGCTTATTCGACGTTTCAAAGTGCTGAAAGAAGTTCGTTTTGTTTACTATTAGCTACCCCAAAATGGAAAATACAACTAATGAACTAGTAGATATGTTACAAGTTTACTTTAAGTGTCAGAAAAATAGTGTTCAAACGCTGAGGCTTTATGCTGATTGTTTTCCCTACATAATTGCTCCAAATACACACTCAAAATAAACTTGTAACATATCTAGTAGTTCATTAGTCGTATTTTTCATTTTTGGATGGCTGATAGTAAACAAAACGAACTTCTTTCGGCACTTTAGAAACGTCAAATAAGCGACGCAGTTGTTTTACGGTTGCTTAATTATTATCACAAATTGATTGCTAAAGAGAATTTCGGATTTAACAGCCTACTAGCTCAAACCAGTTTTTTACATTTTTTGAAAAAATTTCATAGTATAACCCTACTAAAAGTTTATACCGGTGAAAAGTACTTAAAATGCTCTACAAGAATACACAAAAAAAAATTATATCGAGCAATTAAAAAAAAAATTGTCGGTGACGCCACAACAACAACAACAACAACACAACAACATGAAGATGTATAAAAGATTTTTTTTCGCCAA
>JAFFZR010009694.1:0-10408 GCA_018397195.1 Lethrus apterus | reverse complement strand
TAATGTGTATTTTTAAAATCAAAAATCGACCTGTTTCAGCGTTTTTTAAAAAACCGGTTGAGTTCGCTTTTTAAAATATTCCTTACTTTAAGTCCTCATTGTATAAGCACAAGCTCCACATGAATTTATTCCATAAATCACATACAAAAATAATATAATAACGTCATCTTTACGAAAATTAATACAAAGGACTCGATCTTACACGTTCCATTAATCCGGGGACACACCATCCATTTTGTGATGGAATTTATCAGTTCGATTATCGCACGTAGAATAATTTGTATGTCAATATTCCGCGACGTAATTACCACACACGCACACATGCACACGAACACAGGCCGATCTGATGAAATATGCCCCAGACGTATTAAAATAATGGAACTAATTTATCGACGGCGCGTTTCCATTACAATAATGTCCGCGATAAATTTCCCATCGTATTTTTATCGTCGAAAGGAATATTTGTACGCAATGGATGGTGATAAGTTAACGACCGATTCTTGCCCGTTTCAAAAACTACACGTTGAGCTTAATACATTTTTTTACGATACAAAAGGGCAATAAAGAAATAAATTTCATCGTCGTCGTTAACGGACGTATAAATTTGATGACGAAGGCAATATCGGAAAATGGCATTTGCTGGCTTATTCGAAACACAATTGGATTTTACGCAATTGATGGGGTTGTATGAATATGAGGGGATTTGCTCTCCGGGATCGTAACGCGAGTCTGTCTTATTTCTTCGCGAACGGCGTATGGATGTGTGTGACAAAGACGCGAACGGTCCGGTACATTCCATCCGGGCCGCTTGTTTGAGAATGGCCCGTGGACATTGTCCCGTTAAGTCTGATATTTTACCTTTGCTCGACGCCAAGTATTACGGAATTATATAGTGCAACGTAAATGGGCGAGTTAGCGTAAATGGGCGCGTCTAATAACACCGCCAGACCGACCGGAATGGCCGCCAAGATATTAGAAACGTTTTAGATAATGTAATTACATGCGATGGTGGTCGGATTTTACAAAACGGCAATGATCCTTTGTCCTGGTTCTCCGAATGGGTTTGTCGTTGTCGTGTATGAAACGAGAGGAAATTACACATTCGATTTATATTTTTGCATTTTGTGGTGATTGGAGTTGATTTTTTTCTCTTCGTTTCAGGTTATTTTTGGCACATTACGGACATCCATTACGACGCGCATTTTTCCCAGCACGGCGATGCTTGGAGAGGTAAGTACAATCACACATAACACATGTATACAGGGTGAGTCATAACGTATGGAGGAGACTGAAAGGATAGTGATAAAAGATCATAATAAATATTTTTTCTTAGTAAACTTTTGACCAAAAATCAATAACAAGAAAGTTGCACCAGTTAAAATTTTTTAAAAATTAACGCCTACTTTTTGAATACCACTGATATTAATGATGTTTTTTTTTTTAATTTAGGCATTTTAAAAACAATTAAATAGCTGCTACTTTTAGGTTTTTAAATTTTTATAATTTTTTAAATTTTACATTGTATAAATAACAATCAGGTATCTTCAATTTAAATTTAAAATGTCAGTTACTAGCATAGTTCGTACAGAATGTTCATGAATCGATTTAACTTTAACTTGCTGTAACTTTCTGGTTACTGTGTTTTGGTCAAAAGTTTACTAAGAAAACATATTTATTTTCGTCTTCTCTTAGTACCCTTTTAGTCTCCTCCGTACATTATGACTCACCCTGTACATTTTAATCAACAATTCTATCAAATAATTATTTGGTCAAATAATTAACCAAGTGAGATTTTTTCTCCAAATGTCCTGCATTCATGTTATTAAACAACCTCGCTATAAATATAACATTTTGTCATTGCAATTAAGTAGCATAAATTCTTTCTTTGATCGTTTATTTATTTATTTTTTTTTTCATCACGTGGTCGTTGATCAGAATCGTCGTAACCGTTCTTGTCGTACAACTGACGAAGTGTGATTTTTAAGATTTTTCTTCGTAATTTAAAAATTTTAAAACATTAAAACAATCCTAATGTTTAAAACCCAAGTCCAACCCAACCAAACGACCAAAAAATAAAGTTTAATATTTTAATGACTTTGAAATTTTGTACAGGTTTCTAGTTAAATTTGCAACAAAATTGTTCAAACCAATCAAACCTGATTGAAACCAACCTAATTCTAAGTGATTTTTAACTTAAAATATACGACACGTCAACTGATAATTCTCTTTGGATTTTTTTCTAAATGTGCTTCATTATTATTCGCACTTCATTATTATTATTATTTTTCTTTTATTTCATTAAAATATATATACATTGTATTGTACATGGAAGTATATTTACTTCCAAATATGTTCTGGGTTTTCTATCAACATCCAGACAATCAAACCCGGATGGACTTTAGTGGATTGGGTTCAGTTAGATTGGATAGATTTTTCACTGGAAGTTCAAATCGCCAGTAACTTAATCCGATTCAAACCATCATAACTAATCGAACCTAAGAGTCCACTAATTTTATCTTCATTTTATACCAAATCCAATCCAAGCAAAGTAAATCCAATCCAAGCAAAGTAAACCCAACGAACTAATCTGGATTTCATTGGGTTGGATTGATTCTTTATTATTCTTTGTGTTTGGTTGAATTTGATTCGATTTGTTCAGTTAGTTTTCGCCAATCTAAATCATTTAACCCAAAACCCATCCAATCCAACATGAACTAAAATTGCCCTTGCATAAATCTAACAATCTAACCGGTTTGGACTTTAATAGAAAAAACTTTAGCCAATTCGAGGAAAAATCTAACGCAAAAAGCCTTATTGAACCTTATTGTATCCAACCTAAAATAACTGTTAAATTTTGATGGATTTTTAAGGTTCGGTTAGTTATATATGTATATAATTGCTCTACAGGTCTTGACTTTTACCATTCTTTCACACTCTTTCCTATCTGTTGTTTCTCTCCAATTCCTTGTACCCTTATTCCCAGTTGTCTCAGATCTTCTTCTGCTTCCGTTAATCATATTTTTCTAGGTCGACCTCTTCTCCTTCATTCTTCTAGCCTTTTTTTACCATAGCTTGAGTTATTATTCCTTCTGGTAACCTATTAATATGACCACGCCACTTTTTGTTATATCTTCGGTTGTCTATACAACTCCATCAGTTCGTTAAAGATTAGCTATAACGTAAATAAAAGGTGTATGTAACTTTCTAATGGATTGAATTGTAACCGAACCCAACACGAAGTTAACATTTATAACTTTCACGTTTACCAACTTAATCCAATCGAAACGAATCTAATCCATCTTTCAAGTTAGATTGTGTTGGATTACGTTATCTTGGGTTCGATTCTTTCCTTTGGTTGGTTGATTCTCTAAATGAGTTCTTCTTCTTCTTCTTTCTATCCAACATTAATTTTCTACGGATAATAAAAATGAAATTTCTTCAAACTTTCCCAGTTCGTAGATCACATTTTGCCTTCATGAATATTTTCTGCTTCCGTTGTACTGATTTCATCAAAGAGGCAAATAAAGACCTGATAAATACACAAAGATAAGTTGGTGAAGAGAAGAAACAGACGTGCGAAAGACAAATAGAGAGGGAGACTAAAATAAATTTGGCGTGGAAATGAAAAAAATTGACAGATTGAATGACGAAGCGATACAGAGATAAAAAAGCAAAAAGGAGAGACAAAAATATGAAGAGAGAGCAGAAGAAGTGGCGAAGAAGCGAAGTGGCGAAGAAGCGAAATAGCGAAATGGCGAAGTGGCGAATAAGCGAAGTAGCGAAGTAGCGAAAAGACGAACAAACTAAGAATTGATTTACCCTGAGAAGCAGACAACGTGCATTTCTGTAATGTCTTTGTCTCCCTGCCTCTCAGTTTCTTTCGATGACGTCAACGATGACGTCAAGCGATTTTCTCAAAATATTCCAAAATCATCTCTGCCGAAACGTCGCGTCGATTTAAATCAAAAACTACACAGAAAATTGAAAACAATAACTCGGAACGCGCCCTCCATCGCAAATTAACAAATTGCGCCCGTTTGAACTTCAATCCGATCTTCGGACAAAAGTCGCGCCGGACGATCCTTTGAACGACGACGACGATGTTGACTTTGCTCTGCGGTTGCACATTCCCGGTTTCTCGGCTCTTTGTGTCGGTCATCGACGAAATTCCCGTCGAAACAACGGACTGCGGCGAAACGAAATGTTTTATGTAAACATCTCGTCTTCTTAACAGAGCGCGCCAGCAGCGCCAAGCGTTAATATTTAATGCGTCGTAATTTCCAAAGTTTCGAGCGGATTTCGCTCGGTGTTCTTATTTTTTAATTGTTAAACGGAATACGTAATGTTCGTTTTGGCGGAAGCGCCGCGATCTCATGAAATATAAAATGGTGATGTAAATATTTGAGTTTGAAAGAAGTTCAATTTGAAAAAAATTATGGTTTTTGTTCGAAAGTTGTCGAGGATTTTAAATTTGGAAGAAATTTTCACAGGTTATTGATCTTTTCCATCATTCTTAGCTAATCTTACGTGTTTTAAATAAACCTTACATTATATTGTGGCGGGAAATTTTAAATACAAAGAATTTTTGTTGAACAGACTTGTCCGCTTGCTTTCCAAAGATTGAGTCGAATAGTCGGAAAACGTTGAATTGAATTGAAACCAACCCAATTGTTCAGAAATAAGCAATCTTTTTTTAAATATTCGATGGGAATGGTTTCAAATGTTTTTTTTTTTTGAAAATTTTCCTTCGTGATAAAACAAACAAAATACCTTTGCAAAAAAATGTTGAATCCAATCCAACCTTCCAACAAAACGCTTCTATCCATTCCAACACATCCTACTTGGAGAAAATGAGACAAAATATGTTTATTTTCGTACATGCAGAGTTTAGTTCCATTTTTTTCTATGTTTCATTAAAAAGCTCAATCCAGTCCAGCCAATACAAATAAGTTAAACCCATTCCAATCCAACCAAACAAAAGACATTTTTTCTCAAGGAGATGAAGTTGTATTAAACAATTTTATTCTAAAGATTGGGTTGATTAGTGTTCAAGCTTTAAGGTTGGATTGAATTCAATTTAAGTCTTTACTCACGTAAAGAGGATTGTATCAACAAGACAAAATTGTATAGAATGAAAATTTTTTTCTAAAATGGGATACGACGGAAAAATGAGAAAAATACATGTTTATTTTTGTACATGCAGGGTTTAGTTAAATTTTTCAATGTTTCTTTAAAACCCCCAATATTTACCTAATCAAATCCAACCAATACAAAGAAGTCGCCCTCGATCCAATCCAACCTAACATGAGCCATTTTTTCTCAAGGAGAGAAGTTCGGTTGGCTAGTGTTCAAATTTTAAAGTTGGATGGGATTCAATTTTTCAGCAAGACAAAATTGTATAAATGAGCAATTTTTTCTAAAGATAGGATAGAATAGAAAAATTAGGAAAAACATGATTATTTTCGTGCATGCAGGGTTTAGTTAAATTTTTTCAATGTTTCGTTAAAAACCCAATGTTTACCCAATCCAACCCAACGATCCAATCCAACCAATACAAAGAAGTTATGCCTAATAGAAGAGCCATTTTTCTCAATTAGATGAAGATTGGATTATCTAGTGTTCAAGCTTTAATTGAATTCATTCCATATTTACTCACGTAAATGGGAACAAGAAAAAATTGTATAAAATGAGAATCTTTTTCTAAAGAATTTTTTTTGTAACACGTTGAAAAAATCTTAATCGAAAGTAAAGTCCCTTTATCATTGGAATTTGCTGAAATATAAAATAACAATTGAACCTTTTAAATTTTGACCAGTCAGTGCGTAAAATGCGTACAAAACTGCCGTTTCTGCGGACTTAGGTTGGATTGTGTTGCTATCCATGATTATTATAAAGGAAAATGAAAAAAACGGTTACGTAAATTTGGAATCCGTTTGAAAAATGGTAATTTTGACGAAAATTAAAGAGAGAGAGAGAGAGAGAGAGAGAGAGAGAGAAACAATGAGAAGAAAGCAGGTTTTATTGTCAAAACGCAAATAAATAATTATTACTAATTGAATAATTTTATTATAAGAAAGTACATCGACATTTAATTTATTCAGTTGCATCTATATTACAATAATAATAATAATAATAATAATAATAATTTTAAAAAAATCTCTTAGTGTTCAGTAACAAGTTTGAATTATTGTTCACTTTATTCAGTAATTTGAATCCGATTCTTGCGTGTGATTTGAACTTAAAACATAAAAAAATGACATTTCGAAATTTTGACGTTAGGCTTTATTTTATTATTTCTGTAATCGCGTTCGTTTCGAGGTTCGACCCGCACGCCGACGTTACACAAGTGCGCACTTTGTGTTCATCAATTAAAAATTTCACCGCTTAATTCGCTTATAAATAATAATTATCGGACAAATACGTTTTCGGACAAAGCGCGCCCCGCAGTTAATTCAATAAACTTGTCCGATGATTAAAGCCGGCGTCCGTCCGTTGTGCAGTTTCGAAAACGCTTTCAAAGACGTCCGACATAATCGAAATGTAATTGTAATTGATGGAAAGGTTTCAATTTCGTCCATCAAAGTATCAAAATTTCGCGCGAAATGAATTTCACGAGCAATGGCGGCTTCGCGAATCGATAAAGTCCATTATCTTCGAACGGTCCGAAGAATAATATTTTTTGTTATTTCGCGCACGGGAGGGAACGTCGCGCTCCGAGCGAGCAAATTGTTTGAATCAACACGACGGCGACGTTAATGTAAGGATGTGCGCGCGTTTATGCCAAATGGATCGAAAAATGTCCGGATTAAAGTCAAGAGTATTGAGTTGGTACGGTGAACTTATGGATTGAATTGAACATTTGCATCGTTATTGAAAGAAATGAACTGTCTGTTATATCGTAAGTACCGGCATAAAAATAATAACGTGTACGTATTGCTATGATATTTGTTAACAATTATATTAAAAATTTTCTAAATATTTTTCTTTTTAATCATAGATATATAATATTTATCTTTAATTAAAATAATGTTTCTATAATAAGGATGTTTGAAATAAAACAATAAGTTCCTATAAATAATTTAAACTATTTATTTCACAAATCTATATGTACAAAAAAATTATATAATTAAAATATTTACAAAAATATTTATTTAAAATTTGTTTATATAAACTAAATAAAACAAAAATTTGTTCAATTTTGTTTTTAAATAAAGTTGAGTTGATATCAATGACAATCGTCCGGCTAGTTAAGATGTCTACACTAGTTCGGTAAATTAAAGTAAGTATTCAATACAATCATTTAAATACTTATATGATGATTTCAATGTAAATTAATTTATCTTAACTGTGTTTTAGAATATTGTCATATCACATGCGATCGTGTCCAAGAACAATGACCCAATTGGTTCGCATTTAATGGTGCGAATGGACGAATAATGTATAGACAGGTGAGTTACTCTTATTTATTATCAACAAATATAAGAAACAATCTTTTTTATATTTCTTTACAATCGTTTCATTCAACTCGCAGAAAAATAAGTTTAAATTAAATTTCAAATAGATTTACATAACCTCAATTGATTAAAAATCTAATTCATAAATGTCAAATAATTATAAAATTAACTCACCCAAATATTGTTGTTTTATCCTTTATTAGGAATTACACAACACTATGATCACTATGGTTTATCACGTGGTTTTATTTATGGTCGCTCAAAAAAAATCTTTTTAAACACACTCTTTTTTTTAAACAGAGTCTTCCTGCTTTGGAACTTGTCCAAGAGCGAGCCACAATCAGGCTTGCTAGTCTACGCCGGGTTTCGACTTATATAGTCGAAAAGACTAACAAAAATTATTTAAATAAGAACTTTGGAAATTAACTCCCTCATTGCTCAAAAATGTAACTATCAACTTTCGGCGTTAAATATAGCACCAAAACATAACCTTTGTGCCATATAATTATGCAACTAAATTAAGTTAAGTATTTTTGGTTACAGACAAGATGAATAAATCAAATTCGAAAATTTTCAACGTCAACGGCAACCCACCATACTCCAGGGTGCATTCGTTCAACAAGTTGTCATCGTTTACGAATTAAAACAATCATGTACCATAATTTATTTTTAAAATTTTTAAAAATTTTCTAACATAATTATATTGTATACTTATTTTAAACTAAATAATAATATTTTAATTTAATTATTGTTTAATTTATTTTATTCCATTAGGTAATAACACAGCAGTATGTTTCAGGTTTAGCCTGCAAAGCGTTTTGGGCATTTATTTGTATTTAAACAAATGTTTTATTTATAAAAATATATCATTAACTCGACGGTAATTCCTATATATTTCTTCTTCTCAAATAAGTCCCACTATTTTAATATTTAACTGACCTTTACCCAAACCGAAATCCGCAAAAACGACAGTTCTATCTTCAGTTTAAATTTTCGGAAAATGTCATTTTTATATGAGCATTCGGTTCTAAATACGGTCCTGTAGCCATTTTATTGTGCGTCTTATTGAACGTCTTATTGAAGGCACAGCCTTCAACATACGACAGCCATTTTTGTACATTTAGGTTTCGAATAATGTTAGCTATCACCTGATCAACTAGTGATACACATTTTAGAATGACTGACCTGTATATTCTGAAGAAGACGAAACGTAAATAAATAATTTTTATTAATAAAATAATTTTATTATAAGAAAGCCGGAAACCTAATCATAAACTACTCAATTAATTATAAAGCGGTTAAATGCCGATTATTTTCAAGTCCAAAGCATCATCTTTTGCAGGGAGATAGGTTCATGATTTTTTTTTTTTTTCGGCAAGTTGACGTCGGAATTTGGATTGTGAATTGATCAAGACTAGTGATATGTTGGGTTGGAAAGATTTAAGTAGGAAAAAATTTGGTTGGGTTCGAAAGGCCAAGGAGGCATTCGTTGGAGTTGGCGGCTGAGAATCGACTAATCTACTTTTGAAAAAATTGAACATTTGTCTATTTATAAGAACATTATTGTTATTATTAATATTATTATTATTTCGTATATTTTTTGCATATCTATAATAAGGACGTCCGTTTTCTTTAAACTGATAATTTATAAGACCGAAACTTCCCAAAATTCATTAAAGAAAATTATAATTGTTACTATTATTATTATTATTAAATTATTATTTGTTACTTACTGGCCTAGTGGCTTAGTCAACAGAATCTCAAGGTCTGGGGTTCAAATCTTAGTAGATTTATTCACAGATTTAAGTTCACAATATTTCTGATTTTGGCCTCCGACCGACTATTCTGATTAGGCTTACCAAGTTTCCCTAATCCTTGGAGCGTATCCTGGAATAGGATTAACATCTGTAAGACGGTCGTGGCCGCAACCAAATCCCTCCCTCTTAGTCCAATTAAGGAGAAATTGTAAGAAGGAATCAAGGAATTTTTTGTATACTTAATTTATTATTATTATTATTATTATTCGCACATTTATGGATCGCTTTTCATAGGAGGAAAATCAGTCTAATAGATCTTGAGCAAATCGAAATAAATTAACCCAACCTAACGATAAGTAATGTTCGTAATCAATCATCATAAATCAATCAATAATAATAATAATAATAATATAAATAATAATAATAATAATGATAGCTGATCGTCATCAGTTGGGAAGTTATCGGTGACTATCTGTATTTACTTCACTCTATGACGTGTAGTGAAGGCAACCTAGACCATTTTCTTCCGGGCACCTTGGAGGAAAAAAAATAATAAGAAGAAGAATATCACTGCACATATTTCGGGCTCACGAATTGGCTGTCGAACAGCTAAACGCTAGAATAGCTCCTGATCGCCTATCATCACAAGATGACATGGCTATGGTGATATTTGACGTCGTGCATTCGCGAGCTTCATGACGCCATTAAAAAATAATAATAATGATAATAGAAAGAAAGATGTACGTCATAGAATTCTCCTGGCCCGCCGAACCTAACGTCGTGTTATATTCGAAACGAAGAAAACTTATCCAGAAATTGTCTTCGTCATCATCGCAGTGCTGGGAAGCATTGCTAATTCCCAGCGAATTGATGCTCCCGGTTAGATTACTTAGAAGCCAGTGACGAGTTTCACGCTTCCGTCTGATAGTCCCAGCAAGCCACATATTCACGAACTGTGTGGATATCCGCTGTAAATAATAATAATATTTTATATTTATTTTTATTTTTCAAAATTTAATAATAATAATAATAATATTTATTCATGCCAATACCACAAGTGTTTACATACGTCAAAAAAACAGAACAAGAACAGATCACCTTAAATAAAATTAAACGAAATTTGCTATATCATTAAAATTATTACACAAAAATTCATCAAAATTATAGAAGGCTTTCGATATCAAATAATTTTTTAAG
>JAFFZR010009692.1:0-10592 GCA_018397195.1 Lethrus apterus | reverse complement strand
TAAAATTAGCCCTTCACGAAATATTTTAATTTTTGGAAAAAAATTGACAGCTGCAGGCTATTACTCATAACAACATTCCCAAAAAATGAAAGTATGCACTAATTTAAAATTTTAGATAATTATTTTGGAAAGTATACTGCATCAAATGCGGTATTATGAACTTCACGAAATAATACAGGGTGTTCAGAAAACAATGTCAAACTTTTCATCCAGAAAATATCAATATCTTGTTATTTTTAAATAGCAACCTATATTTTTTTCAGTTTCATTACATTTCTCACTCGAAATTAGGGGCAGTATGTATTTACTTCCCTATAACTAAACGTCTTAGTTTCAGAGTTATTTTGGAAAATGTATTAATTTCCTTAAAACTTTACTTTCCATAATAGAGTAGGCTATGGAAATTCATGTAAATGAATGCAAACAAAACAAGTAATTGTTTAATAATGATCTAAAAAATTTAAATGAAAACAAAACAATATCAAAAAAAAAAAAATAATCTTAATAGTTTTTAATAATCCTAAATTAAATTTTCAAACACATCACCACCTCTATCTAAACACTTTTCTATTCTTTTTAAAATGTTCGTATGTGTGGCACGCCGAATAATTGCACCGTCTAGATTATTGAACACGCCTCGCACTCTGGCCATCATATCTTCTTTGGTGGTAGCAGGTGTACTGTATACTTTATCTTTAACATACCCCCAAACAAAGTAATCTAGGAGCGTTAAATCGGGCGATCGCGGTGGAAACCTATAAGGTCCTTTATTTCCGATCCACCGATCATAAAATATTTCGTTTAATACTTGTCCAACGGCTCTAGTACTATGTGCTGGTGCACCATCCATCTGAAACCATACGCTACGAGCTTCTTCTTCCGATAGAGTATAAAATTTATGACGTTTCTTAAAATGTAAATAAAACGCTCACTATTTAAATTTTGTTTTGTTTATTTACATGAATTTCCATAGCCTACTCTATTGTGCAAAATAAAATTTTAAGGGAATTAATACATTTTCCAAAATAACTCTGAAACTAAGACGTTTAGTTATAAGGAAGTAAATACATACTGCCCCTAATTTCGAGCGAGCAATGTAATGAAACTGAAAAAAATATAGGTTGCTATTTAAAACTAACAAGATATTGATATTTTCTGGATGAAAAGTTTGACATTGTTTTCTGAACACCCTGTATTATTTCGTGAAGTTTATAATACCGCATTTGATGCAGTATACTTTCCAAAATAATTAACTAAAATTTTAAATTTGTGCATACATTCATTTTTTTGGAATGTTGTTATGAGTAATAGCCTGAAGCTGTCAATTTTTTTCCAAAAATTAAAATATTTCGTGAAGGGCTAATTTTAGAGGGGAAGTTTATTAGACAAACTCGCCTTAAAATTACCGCGGGAATACGAATCAATCATAAAAAATGGGGTGTTCCATTTAAAATAAAGAAGTTGATATCCATTTCCGGTATAACCGGAAGAACAAAAAATTCGAAATTATTTTAAATCGAAAGAGCGCATCGCGAAACTAATATTTGCAAATTTTCAAAACTTAACTCTTATTAGTTTTCTATATTCTTCTAACGAAAATTCGTCGTGACATACCCTGTATATTATTACATTTTTGATTTCCCTGGCTAATTCTAATATAAGTTTGTATAAAATAATATTTGTCTATGTCTATTCGTTTTTAAAATATTGCTGACAGCTGACGGTCTTCGGCAAAACGCCTATAGTTCAATAACGAAATACAGCAAGATCATGAAATTTTATGAAACGCTAGAGGGATCATTAGTGATAATAGTAAAAGCATTAGAAATTCGATATGTAACACAACATACTTAATAAATCTTCTTCTTTTTGAAACAATTGAAATGTGGAAAGTTTAATTTTTTTTAATGGAAGTGATATATTTTTATGCATTAGTCGAAAGCAAAATTTAATTGGCTATTAATTTGAATAAGCTACATATGTAGTTAAAATTAATAATTTTCGAGATATTGATGTATTTTTTAATTTTCGTACATTGTCAGCCCTTCTGCGAACCATAAAAGTAATTTTTAAATGTTTTTTAAAACAAAGCTGATAAACTACGAACTAATAAATAGAATATGCTGTAAATAAGAAGATATACCAAGGTTTACATTTCAAAGTTTTATAATATTTACACATTAAATAGAGAGATCACAAAATGTCATATTTTGTTTATAATAAATAATATTACGTTCCAATCTTATTCTATTATTTGGTTTTTTTGTGGAAAGAATGACAGAATACGGTAATTGGGATATAATGAAAATGTCATGAAACTTACATATTTTGATTAACAATGAAACTCAAAAAAGCAGTAATATTAGGTACATACAAAATATGGCATTTTGTGATCTCTCTATTAAATGAGTAAATATTATAAAACTTTGAAATATAAAGCTTGGTGTATCTTCTTATTTACAGCATATTCTATTTATTAGTTCGTAGTTTATCAGCTTTGTTTTAAAAAACATTTAAAAATTAAAAAATACATCAATATCTCGAAAATTATTAATTTTAACTACATATGTTGATTATTCAAATTAATAGACAATTCAATTTTGCTTTCGACTAATGCATAAAAATATAGCACTTCCATTTAAAAAAATTAAACTTTCCACATTTCAATTGTTTCAAAAAGAAGAAGATTTATTAAGTATGTTGTGTTACATATCGAATTTCTAATGCTTTTAATATTATCACTAAAGATCCCTGTAGCGTTGCGTAAAATTTCATGATCTCGCCGTATTTCGTTACTGAACTATTGGCGTTTTGCCGAAGACTGTCAGCTGTCAAAATTTCCTCATAAATGCAAATATCTTAAAAACGAATAGACATAGACAAATATTATCTTATACAAACTTATATTAGAATTACCCAGGGAATCCAAAAATAATAATATATTTCAAATTTTAAAGTTGTTCGTGATTGCGAACAAACGAAACATTCAGTATAACTGAAAATAATTTTAGATGGTAGAACCATAAATTCAAAAAACTTTTGTCCTAAAATATTTTTTTTATTTTGCATAACAATGGAGATATCGGAGAATATCGCACTAATGTGACACCTGTATATATAAATTTGAATGAAAGAAAAACGTTATAGAAGAAAAAATATTTTTCACAGTTTAAGTAAAGAAAGTTTTCATTAGCAGAAAACCATAAAAAAAATTAATGCTAAATGTTATGAAAATTAAGGATAATTATTTTAAACTTAAATGCTACTCGCATAAGCAAATACTAGTCCTTTGATTGAAATAAGACCATAGTTAGTAACGAGTATCCCCACCTCGAGATCTAATTACTGCTTGCATCCTTCTCAACATGCTACTAATTAGAGTTTGAATATATTCTTGAGGAATTGCGTTCCATTCATATCGTGCTGCAAATCGAAGTTCTTCTATTGTATTTGGAACAGGATTTCTTTGTCGTTTTAGTTGATCCCACATGTGCTCAATGGGATTCAAGTCTGGGCTATACGGTGGCCAATCTAATCTTTGAATCTGGACTGCATCAAGGTAATTAGACACTATGCTAGCTGCGTGTGGTCGAGCGTTATCGTGCATAAATACGAATATATCGTATGTGGCCCACATATGGCAAAACATGATCTTGGAGGATGTTTTCGATTTACCAGTTACTAGTCATTCTTCCAATGACTTCCACAAGTTCGGTGCGTCCCTCTAATGCATCCCCAAAGCATTATGCCGCCACCTCCAAAAAACAGTCCATATGAGATTGCAGCTGGTGTATCGTTCCCCAACTCTTTTATAGACATGATTTCGTCCATCTGGCTTCAATAATTGGGTCTGGTCTCATCAGTGAATAGAATATTTTTCCAATTCACGATATTCCCCTGAACATGTGTTCTGGCAAATTGTAATCGACGAGTTTTGTGATTTTGGAGAAGACGTGGAACTTTGACTTGGCTTTAAACCTACTTCTTTTAATCTTCGCCTAACTGTTCTCGAACTAACATTAACATGTCTTACATTTAGTAACTCATTTTTGAGATGTGTGGATGTCAATGTGCGACTTTGCATAGAATTGCTGTTGCGCACCTTTTGCGCCCTTGGCCGGGTCTTCGTACGAAATCTTCAGTTTCTTGATGCCTTTCTCCTGAGACGTCGTGCGATATCCTTTTGTCTATATCCTTCGTCGTACAGAGTTACAATTTAAGCCGCTTCAGCTTCACTGCAGTGTCTAACTGGTGGCATAATGCTTGTTTTTAAGAGGAAACAACAAATGAAATTTCACCACCAATAAGTTAATTCACATTAATTCTTAAATTATGTGAGGAATTTTTAAATAACAACACGCGCGATAGACAATGTACGCCATTAAAATGAATTAAACGTCAAAATATTTTAAAACTATATATTCACCTACTAGATCAATAACATCAGCACCATATAAATTTACGGCGATAATTTCAAATTATATTTGACTAGCGACAACAAAAAATATTTGATAATTTTGTCAACGAGTGTAGTTAAATTTTTTTGTAGATCAACTTGAATAACAAAAATCATTACTGTGAATTTCAAGCTAATCTAAATACCACAAGTGGTTGAATGCAGTGGGAAGCAAAGTATTATATTAGATGTGATCATAGGAATCCCGCAAGGATAATTTTTGGACCAACATTAATGATGAATGATGACATTGATGTCCCAACAAACCTAAACTGGTATTATCATGTTTGTCGATCAAAGTTCTTAATATCGGATGAAGACATCGATTCAATAAAACAATAACTGGAGAGAATCGAACGTGTTAGCAGTAAGTTTAATTCAAAGTAAAAACAAGTTACTAGAAGTAATAATGGATGGATGCTTAATGTAGATAACCTATGCAAGAAACTTGTATCTATCATCTGTGCTTTAAGAAGAGTAAAAACTATTGCCAAGACGGCTTAAAATTCTCTTTAATAAATGTATTTATGTAGCTCAGCTGTTGTGATGCAAAAGGTGTCATTACAGACACTTCAAAGGTAACACAATTTCATTTCAACGTCATATTAAATTAAACATCTTGGAATCCTTAATTCTGCAACCAGCCCACACTGTAATGAAGTACTTTCCAGCAAAGATACCAAATATACAACTATGACCCTAGATCATAAATGAATTAGTCGTTCTATATAAAATACTACAGACTCCTGTCATAAAAAAATCATAAAAAAAGTTCAAAACTAATTCATCATTTGTTTTAAAAAATTTGTAATCAATTAATATGAATTATAAATGCCATATGATAGAGTAGGCAGGCGTATGATTAAGTAAATTATAAATGTCATCAAATTGTACTAGGAAGTTAGTATATGTTCTTTAAAAGAATAAGCGCGTCAACACCACAATAAAATTAAATCAGGCCTTTACTGGGACACTACTGTCTAAACTGGGACCCATATTAGATTATTTATTAATTTTTAATACACAGGCTAATAATGTTGAAAATAATACTTACTTTACAACCAACTGTGTAATTTCCTTAACAAGAGCATGTTTTTTATCCGTAATAAGTGTTTGTCGATCTGCGATA
The DNA here is from genome assembly GCA_018397195.1 of Lethrus apterus. Lineage (NCBI taxonomy): Eukaryota > Metazoa > Arthropoda > Insecta > Coleoptera > Geotrupidae > Lethrus > Lethrus apterus. Next base: position 5,007 of record JAFFZR010009692.1, on the reverse strand, counting down.
ACTTTCATTGCACTGTTTAATAAAACCCGTTTATAACTACAATTAATATGGTTAAATATGTTAAATAATTACACAAGAAACATTACCTAATATCTTTTAACATTGAACCAATAAATTTACGTGCCTCAGAAGCTATTTCATGAGTAAATTTATATTTGTGATCTCTATGTTCTATGAGTTGACAATCACGACATGTTAGTTTATCGCAATTTTCACAAAATAATGACAATTTTTCATGAGGATGTGTACTGCAAAACAGAGTAGTTGTGGATAACGTGTTGGACATGGATTGGTTTTCTTGCACGCCTTCTTCTTTTGGCTTTATCGTATGATCTTTTGTGATTTTTAATCTAAAGTAAAATATTCTGTCAAGAGTTTGTTAATGGCACTTTACAAACTAACCTTTGATGAGCTTGAACACAAATGTCACATATAAATTCTGCACAATCAACACACCAACTAGTAGCAACCATATCATCATTACAACTGCTACATTTCATTTCTTCAACTTTTGATGAATTATCATCGATAGTTGTTAATTCCAAAAGAAACTGATTATCAATAATTTTTTCACTTTCACAAGTAAGTCCACATGTAGGGCACTGTATACCTAAAAGTAGGTTATATAAAACATTTAATCTATAAAATAGCCCTTCAAACAAACCTTTACTCTGTGTATCATTTTGTTCATAGAGTTTATTATTTATGCAACCTCCACAAGCATTATGCAAACATTCTAAAAGTTTTGGATCATCTGTTGCAGTTAATAACTGATCACAAAACACACATTTATAAATATAATTATCTCCAGTCGAAGGACTTTCAGTTCTTCTTTCTTCACTGGTGTTAGCAGGATCTTTGTCTTCAGTTAATTCTTCAGGTTTAGAAACGTTTTCTGTGTTACTAACGATATCATCAATTAGTGAAAGCTCATTAGAAATATTTATAGTTTCTGGTGTATTTAAGCTTTTCAACTCATTTGTGTTTTCTGGCTGGTCTAACATTTCAGATAATGGTACGAAATGTTGATCGTTCAATATTAATTCAGCTTCTGCCATGACTACACCTATACCATACATATCAAAAATAATATACATATAACATCACTTGTTGATTAATGATTTATAAAATACTTGCCAATATTTCAAATACCAGATGTATGAATAGTAATTTAAAACATAAAACAACAATTACGAACAAACACTGTAAAATAATATTAGATTCATCATAAAAAGTCTATGTTTTGAAATCGTTTTAAGTCCGACATTAGAGAACAACAATGACGCCTCCCTCCACAGAGAAAATTGCCACCATTACAAAGTTACCACATTTCACAAATTAAAAATTCAAAACTTTTAAGTAGTATTACTTCGTCTTCCAAAAATTCTACATATTTCAAAAACTGAATATAACTATGTTATAACGTGATTAGAAATAATTTTTATTTGATTTTTAAGTCCGTGAAATAAGCACCTTGACCTACAAACGTGACCTACTATTTAATTAAAATATCCCTATCACTTTTATTCCCAAATTTTTCAATTATGAATTATTTTTATTTTGTTATTTAAATTATTAACAATAAAAAGCAACTTATTATAAGATAGCAGGTTAATCCATATATTATTTATATTACTTCCTCTTTAATAATTCGAATAAATATTTCAAATATTTATAAATTATAACTAGCGGGGGAAAATATTTCAAAGCTTCACAACCTTGAATTAGGTATATTGGCAAAACTTAAAATTTGACAGATCGATTTGTATTTTGTACATGCTTCATTTCTTTTTTGGTTATTGTTCAAAATTTTATATTTTTATTAAAATATGACGAGGTAATATTTTGTATAGCATGTAGTGATATGTATATTTTTTGACATAATAGATGCAATTGATATGTTTCAGAGAGAATATTGAATTAGGAAATGTCACTCCACATAACATAAAACAATTAAAGCAGTTAAATAGTGTTGTTTTTCCTGTTTCTTATAATGACAAATTTTATAAAGATGTACTAGAGGCTGGTGAACTGGCAAAACTTGCTTATTATAATGACATAGTTGTTGGTGCAGTTTGTTGTCGTATTGACATATCGGAAAAGTCTAGAAGGTTATACATTATGACATTAGGTTGTCTTTACCCTTATAGAAGATTAGGCATTGGTACTATGATGGTACAACATGTTTTAAACTATGTTGAACAAGATGGAAACTTTGATAGCATATTTTTGTATGTTGAAAACCTTACGATTCACAAGTATTTTCTGATGTATTTCTTACAGACATGTTCAAGTTAACAATGAAGGAGCAATTGACTTTTACAAAAAATTTGGTTTTGAAATTGTTGAGACAAAGAAACATTATTATAAAAGAATTGAACCAGCAGATGCACATGTTTTACAAAAAAATTTGAGAAAAACTGAGCAAGTAAACGGAACCCATTGATAACGAATTGAACTGATGTATATTTCTAGTGTAACATACCAAACAATCATTTCTAATTATTGTTCATCGGACATTTATATTCAGTATTTAAATATTGTTTAATAATAAACAGCATTTAGAATGTAAAATATAAATTTGAGACATTGTTTTTATTTATATTTGGTCGACTGTATATAATCTAATATATGTTTCCAAGTTTTACATCTATGTTTTACATACCATTTTTTTTCTAACTGATTGTACACAATATCCTTCAATTTTCTTTAATTAACTTGCATTGAATGCAATTTTTAAGACATTTCCACGTTGCAATCACAAATAGATAGTTTTTAATAATGGATTTCATCATTAAACCCTTTTTATGTAGGTACATATATTTCATTGTGATAAATGTGATAAATATGTTATTCATTTATTTTTTCTTGAGTTTATGAAATAATACACAAAAATTTATGAATCCATAGTTTATTTTATCGCCAACAAATGAACGTCCTTGAAGAATATGTTCGATAACAAAACGCTAAAAATATAACCACAACAATAAATATTATGGTGTATCAGTCGGTTAGTATATCTGTTATTGGTATCAGTATTCAGTCATAGAAATTTGGCGATAGAAAACTTGAATATGGAAAAAGCTGTAAGTATAGGTTATAGTAATCAAAACATTAATGTATATTAATGATTTATGTTTTTTTAAAGGATAGAGAAAAAAGTAGTCCTCATGATTGCCCTTACAAACTTCTCAAAAAGCAAATTATAAATATTCCACCTTCAGATCAAAATGATGTTAAGCAATACAAGTCGCAGTGGAAACAAGATTATTCAAAAACATTTATTATAACATTGTCACTTGGCTTAATTGTAGTTGGAGTCGTTTTATTAACTTGTATTCTATATACTTCATTTAATCACATCCCTACAATCAGTGTGGTTCATACTTTTGCCACTAATTCAAAATTTGTAAGCCTTGGATTAGATTCTTCGGTTATAGCTGATGGATTCAAAAATTTTGACATGAAGTAAGTAATTAATCATTCATGAATTATGTTTGAAAACAGATATAAGACAGTCAGGATGAATTTTAACATTATGTGCTGTTTATTTGGGCAACCATTTTCTTCATGTTATGTACTTTAGGACTTACTGCCGGACGTATATAATAGATAATTGCTGAGAAAAAGGTGGAGAGGTATTCGATTAGTCCCCATTCATATGCTATAGTTTATTGCAGGGACTAATTATTGCAGTGATGAATGAATTGGATTCCACTTGGTCCTCTAAAATGAAGGTTGGGGTGTATTTATATACAGTAATCATTTAGTCATTGCAAATTTAAAATTAAAAATAAAGCCTTTATTTGGCATAAGATATACTTTTGTTTGTATATGTATTTATATGTATGCGTGTAAATAGTAAGGGAATGTATTTTATTTATGCCAACAAATGTTGTTTTTTTTAGTTCTTCACAAATAGTTCTTTATACTTCTCCGGAGCGCCTAAGTATTTGTCTATTCACATTTTCCACAGCTTCCTATCTAGTCAACTTCTTCATTTGTCTCTCAGTTTTTTCTTTGCTTCTTCCTATCCCCTCTTTTTGATCCAGCCATGTTTTTCTGGTCGTCCTCTTCTTTTTCTGCTTCTTTTTGCTTCCATTGCTCCTCTTTCGGTAATATTGATTTACGTTCATAATTTGACATTAAAATATTATTTTTCTTATTGTATAATCCGTAGCTATTATACAGAGTTTACACGTTACATACAAGTTTAAGCTACAATTTAAACAACAAAATATATTCATAAAATTCATTTGTTTTGATTTCAATTAAGAATGTAGCTAGACATTAAAACATCATTAGTCTAATAATTAGTTTCCCATTTTACAACTTCTTCAAAATCAGTTTTAAACGACATTTTAATTTAGTGTTTAACTGTTAATTTTAATAGTTTTCTCAAATATTTTAATCGTTTCCATAATTGTTTTATAATAATTTTAGAAGTACAAGATTGAAGAATATGATAAAAAATCTAAGTCCTGGATATTTGAGAGTTGGTGGTACTTTAGCTGATAGATTAGAATTTGTTATTGATGCTGTGCATTTATCGAAAAAACCTAATGATATAAATATACAAGATGGTGATGTATGTGCATATGAAGATGAAGTATGTGCCTTACCAGTTAAATCAAATTTTACTATGTCTGGTACGTTATCTACTTTTGTTATATGTTTTTGAAACTTTTTCTTTTCTGAGAATATATGTAGAGTATTGTGCGGTAATCATCATAACTTAGTGATAATTTCAAAAATGGAATTGCTTAATGACGACATTCTATCAAGAGACAGGCTTAGTTTAGGAAGGAAAAGGAACAAAGAATGTTTTGTATACAGGATCATTCACGAAAGTGGTTCGTTAGAACTTTTCCGTGTTCCAGAAATATATCAACTCTAATAACTTGGAATTATAAGCTAGACCAACTGATCTTTTATTCTAAATTATTGGCGCTCTCGTATCACTTCCGGTTGTACCGGAAGTGCATACCAACTTTGTTATTTTAAATG
>JAFFZR010009690.1:0-10659 GCA_018397195.1 Lethrus apterus | reverse complement strand
TCCTTTAAAAAAGCATTACTCTGATGAGTAGTTTCTTCGATTTGCTCTTCATCAGAATCGGTTTCCACATAAGAATTTGGAAATATTCTAGACAATATATTTCCAGATAATAATTTCGGTTTTTAAAGCTAAAGAAAGTACACTAGATTTCTTCGCTGAACTAGAAATGTTTTGTGGATTTTGCAAATACAGCAAAAGAGTTGCTAATTCTACTTGTCTTCTTTCTCGAATTCGTTCTTCTAAATCTAAGGCATATATAACAATTTCAAACTTATTTCAATGTTTAAATTTTGCATAGAATGAATAGGAAATCAAATAAGTTTAAAATTAATTTTTACATAATAATATGACATCTTTAAACCGGTTTTCTTAATTTAAAAATCGGTTTCAAATGTGACAAATTTACTTTAAAAACCGGTTTTTTTAAACCGGGTTTGAAAAACCGTCAAACCCTAAGTAGCACTATGTCATACATCCGCCTCTTCCTGTTGCCCCCATCGTCTCTCTCCTCCACTCTATTACTTTTGCTACCATTTTCATCGTTTTCTCTCCACAGTTCTTCACGCCATTGAGGCGATTCCATTCAAGAAAGCAAGAAACTCCATTATTACTAACCACTAAGCTCGAGGAACTTATCTTGATTGAGAGGGAAGGATTTGGTTGCGGCCACGGCCGTCTTAGACATGTTAAAAGCTCTTCCAAACATACGCTCTGCAATAATTAGGGAAACGTGGAAAACCTAATCAGAATAGCCGATTGGAAGGCCAATACAACAAAGTCGGAAACGTTGAAAATTTTTATTTGTGACATAAATTTACAATGTCCTCCGCTAAGACTTGAACCATAGATAGACCTTGGGATTACTAGCCTACTGACTAAGCCACTAGACATTTACAACATTAAATAATAAATTTTCATAGAACTTTTTGGTTCTTAGTTACGAAGATAATTACATGTATGGATAAAACAATAATTTCATCGAAATCGCACAAAAACCTCACGCATATCTCCTTTTTAACCGAAGCTAAAAATAAACACGCTTTATAAGTTCTTCATCGTTCTTTTAAGTGCATATTCCGCGTTCGAAAAATTCTTTCTCGTTTTATTTCCATCTCGGTTCATTGTAAATCCTCTCGTGTCTTATACAATACCAATATAGTAATTCCGTCCCGTTTTAGCAAACATACGTTCCTATGGCGTCTTCTCTTCGTTGTCCGTCTCGTTTCGACTCCGTTTTTTTAAATTGCGTCCGACTCACTCGTCGGCTATAACCCGGCACGGATTGGATTCGGTGTGTCGTTTAGTTTAGTTATTAAAGCGTTGCTTTGTAATGTCTGTCGAGGCCGAATACTTTTTACAGGAAGGTTTAGCTGAATAATTTGTTTTCTGAAGGAGGTTGCAAAATTTTGTATATAAAAATTAAAATAATAAATTTCTTAGGTAATCTAATTGGTGTCTTATAGTTTATAATAGTAAAAATAATAGTAAAGGATTATTATTATTATTATTATTGAAAATTATTATTATTATAAAATTTAATATAATAAATTATCTTTCAACTGATGTTCCCTCTAGTTTTCTATATATTTATTATTTACAATCGAGCAGAATTACAATCCAGTTTGGCGTGCCATAAGGTAGTATCCTGGGGCCCACCTTGTGTATACTAAAATGGACTTGCCAGCAATGCTCCTAATAATGATTTCACATCTCAATCCGAAGTCACCGGAGCAAATTAACATTTTTAAGACAATTAAAATTATTCTCTAGCTGTTGTGTATTATTTGTTAAAAATCACAAATTTTGTATAATTTTGTTATTCAATAATCTTTAGGATAAAAAATTGCCCCGAACTTTATGTTCTTATAATAACAATTTTTGGCAAAAAACGAATCTTCGTAAACTTGATTTGTAGAAAAAACATGACAAATTTAATGGACGAGGTACCGTCACCCTAACAAGCTCCTATCCCGAACTTTTTCCCATATTTCTGTCGCTAACTCCGAATGATAACTAACAGATCAAAACTAACGTCATATTCGTGATCAGCACTGTCAGTTTGAGGTTGGACGTGATTTTGGACGCAATCCAAAAGTTAATGAAAATGGTCGAAAAATCAATCAAAACGAGAAAACGAAAGAGAGAATGACGGTGAACTCTATAGAGAAGATCGCATCATCGTAACGTGTCTCAGTCGCAAACTACATATAAAAAAAATTAAATCAAGCATTTGAAAAAGATCGATAAGAGCACTGAGGCTGGAAAAGTCGAGACCGAATCACATAGCACTGGATAAGACGAAGCAGGCAACGTTGGAAATGGATAGGCGGATGGTAAAATAGGAGATGGCGGTGAGGGAAAGGAATATGATGAATTGGTCAAAGATGATGTTGGAGACTGTAAATAGGGAATTGAAAAAAAGTGAAGTTGGCAAAATAGGAGATAGGAAAGAAATGTATGATAGGGCAGGTTGAAGATGCGGCAAGGTTCAGATGTGCCGCATCTTCTACCGTCCAAATACTCTAGTAGCCTCCCATACGTCCATAAATCTTCTGCATTCGTTCACACTTTTTCTGCACTTCTAACTTCATCTCTCCACACTTTGCTCACCAAATATCTTCCCTTTCGTGCCTCTCTGTCCATCTCCAGCGTCGACGAACCTGCCCTATCATACATTTCTTTCCTATCCCCTATTTTGCCAACTTTTTTTCAATTCCCTATTTACAGTCTCCAACATCATCTTTGACCGATTCAATGAGGGATGATTATTGAAAATACAAATTTTGCGGAGTATGTAGAGGCGAATGAGAGCATTGGAGAAGGGAATGCAAACAGTTGGACTTAGGAGAGGACTTGGCGTTGGGCAGGAGCTGGAGGAAGTGCTTAAGCAAATCAAGAGAGGGGCTAGAAGTACTAAAAAAAGTTGAAGAAGAAATTGGAGGAAGTATATTCGGTTTGAAGAATTTGTTCATTTGTTTTTGTATTTTTTTGTATGGAACAATAAAAAGAAAATGAAGACGTGTAGAACTAAAAATAACTTAAAACTAAAACACATGACATATTCGAAAGATGGTCAGATTATGAATTAAAAAAAAAAAAAAAAAAAAAAGGAAAAAAAAAAAAAAAAAAAAAAAAAAAAAAAAATGGAAAAAAAAAAAAAAACAAAAGAAACCAGAAGATGGCGAGGAATAGATAGTGAGAGCACGACCAGACGATGAAATAAACATGGATGACTTAGAGGAAGCAATGCCAAACATTAAGACAGATAAAACGAACAGATAAAGGGGTAAAAAAAGGAAGAACTGACTGGATCGAATGAAAGATTGGAGTAGGTGGAAATGTAAAAATATAGAAGAAAAATACTAGCAACAGGATCAGAAAACATGGAAGAATTGGATTAGAAAAAGGAGAAGAAATTTAACACTCTGTCAAAAATAAATTTCATAATTTCAAGCATTAATTGGGGGAACCGTCAATTAAAAAGCGAACTTAAAATTTGGCAAACTGCAAAATGAACATCAAAATTTAAAGGGGATAATTACCCCATTTATACCTCGTAGATCCGCACCTTTAAATATCTTGTAAAACCTTATAACTTATAACTTAAAAGCAATTGGCAACGCTGCCTTTATCCACCATCAAAACACCCCCTTTTCTTTTCTGAAGAATTGTTGGAACGAACTTAAATTTTTAAAAATTTTAATCTGCAGCGGAGATTAGGACAAATGCACTCGTATCGATTAGGACAAACGGTCGTCCCGATTTCGTCGAAGACAGAAAATTGTGCAGCGGAGATTTTATGGGAAAAAATTCTTTGTCGAAAGCGTCTGACTATTACGATTTCGGACGGCGCCCATAACTTCGGCGTTCAACATTTTTTGTCGATTAGGACAAATGCCCACCTGGCGATTAGGACAAAAGTTCACGTCGATTAGGACAAACGCACACGTGTCAATTAGGACAAATGTTCGAATCGATTTCGTCATAGAAAATTGTGCAGCGGATTTTTTTACGGATATTTTACGGGATTTTTTTCGTGTTTATTAACATTTATCAGTTTTTATCGTAATATTACAAATTTTTCTAATAAAAAAAAAATTGTAACAATTTTCTATAATCATATTTTTAAAACAACATCCATTATGATAGTATTTTATAAAGGAAACTTTTATTATCATCTGTTTCATGTATTATGTTCTAATTATAAGTTAAAAACCCACCGATTCCAATATACACTTACTTTACAACCCCACGTTCGAAACTTAAAGGGAATGAACGACTTCGTATGACTTCCTCTTTGCGCCAGTCAACTAGCGCGTCCATAAACGCCGCTCCGATCTCACGATTTCTTCCGAATCGAACCGAAATAGAATGTAGTAAACGAGAAAATTCTCTACAAATTCAGTCAACGCTCGGTATTTTTGCGGAAGTGATGTTTTATCACCGATTATTTCGCTTGCATTCATTTGTTACTCCGGTAAAGAGATTTTTACAATTGCGTTAAACATTCGGCTCAAAACTGTGAATTACTTAGTGTAACGTGATGTATCATTTCAGAATTTTAGGGTGGTTTCCCCCCGGCTCTTGCGATGTAAATTTGTGATTTTACGACTTGTGATATATTATTCTGTGGAGTGAGTGCGTCATTGTTGTAATTGTTGTGTGTTTTTTTTTGTGCGTCGCTATCTACTAATTGAGGATACGGGAATTGTTCTTAAAAGGTAATTATTAAATACGTTATTTTAGAATCTAAAATTTAGATCGATAAATGTTTGGAATTTAAATCTAGGTATACACATTTTATACCAACATGATACGTTGGCCATAAAAAAAAAAACAAATAAATCTATCCAGTAATACAAACTTAAAACGTTAAAACCTAAAATATTGTATTTTATAATCAAGTTTTGTATTTATTTATTCCTATAAAGACAAATTTAGATAAACTGATAAAATATTTGTTAAAAATATCCTAATAATAACAAACTTTAAAAATGGAAGAGTTTGCCTGTTTAAAAAAAAAACATATTTGTTAAAAATACTCCAAAAATAATAAACTTTAAAAATGGGAGAGTTTTCCTGCTTTTGTTTATTTACAAGTTTAGTTTTGTCACAATGTGACATATTTTTTCGAGGAAAATGCAAACAAAATAATTTCCCACAAAAGAGCGCCATGTAATAATTAAAAATTGCTAATATGCAACCAATTTGTAGTTGCATATCCAAGTTGGTAATGAGGAAGTTACTAACTAGCATCCCAAGCCACACACAATATTTTAAAACTAATTTTTTAACATTTTGTTATTGTTATTAACTTATTATATATCGTTTTAACATAAAACAAAGTTAGTCTTCTTCCCTAGATTTTTGTTGGTCACCACCAACATTTTTTTAATCTCCTAAGTCGAGTAAATCCTTGCATATGAGAACTATTTATTCATTTTTCGTTAGATATTCAGGACAATTAAACATGTTTGTTTCTACTATTTGATGGTCAAAAATATCTTATTATATTTCAAATTGGTAATCAAAATTTCTATCAATTTGACGACATAAGTTCTTGTTCCTGAAATTTTCAGTTGCGTTCGGAAAAGTCCCTAACTTGTCGATATGATTTGAAGAAAGTAAGAAAAAAATGAAAATTAAGAGTACGATGGAAGGCATTAATTTATCCGAAAAAAAAAAGAAAAACTAAAAGGTTGAAAAGGCAAATAAATCTGTGAATATATTTTAATTAATTAATGGCTACTTACATTTGTTCTAATTTTTCCTTTTCCTTTCTATTTTTTTCAAATTAGACCTTTTTTAAGTAATTCGCGTTAAAAAATCTCTAGTCGAGCACAATTTCAAGATGAAGATTATAAATTGTGAAGATAAATAAAATTCATTCAAAAAAAAAAAAAAATCAAATCCCACAGATTAAAATATATTCACAGATTCATTTGCCTTTTCAACCTTTTAGTTTTTCTTTTTTTTTCGGATAAATTAATGCCTTCCATCGTACTCTTAATTTTCATTTTTTCTTACTTTCTTCAAATCATATCGACAAGTTAGGGACTTTTCAGAACGCAACTGAAAATTTCTAAAAAGGGTCTAATTTGAAAAGATTAGAAAGAAAAAGGAAAAATTGTAAGAAACGTTTCTATCACCAAATTTCTATCAATTTGACGACATAAGGATCGCGTTATTCTTCTTGAAATTTTCAATTGCATTGGGATTTGTAAAAACTCAGAAAGATGACGACTAAAGCGGCCCCTAGACGGTCAATATTTACGTCAATATATTGCACAATAAGGAAAATTGTACAATATATTGACCGTCTGTAGATCATATTGAAAGATTGCGCAATATATTGAGTCAATCAAAATGAATTTGATTTTTATTGTGCAATCTAGAAGATATTGTGTCGTTTGTGGCTAATATTGCGCAAGTTTCCATTATAATTATGCCTATGGATTGTGGAGATATAGCACTTGTGAATTTTAAATCTTCAAAAGTATTTCCAGTCGCTAGATAACGTAGTGTTATTGATAAACGCTGTCTTGGAGGAATAGCTTCTCGCATTATAGTATCCCTTTTTTGAATTTCAGGTATAACCATTCTCAACAGTTCATCAAATAATGTATCGTCTAGTCGCAGAAAGTTTTTAAAATCACTTGGTTCACTAATTCTTAGTTCAGTTAACAAATTTTCAAGAGTGTATTTATCTCTTTTCTTGAACCATTCCTTCATCCACCTGCGCTTGTTTTTCTCCTTCTTTTTTGAAACTATAAGTAACGCAACCTGTTTTCTTATTATTCCCCATGTTGACTGAAGAAGTGTCAGCCGTGAACTAATTTATTGAGCAAAAATATTGCCTCGTGTAGGTTGGCCCAGCAATATTATTATGCAATATATTGTGCAATATATTGACGTAAATATTGACCGTCTAGGGGCCGCTTAAGGAGAGTCCGAGGGGATTAATTTATCCGACAGCAAAAAAGAAACTAAAATGAAAAGCAAATAAAACCAGTTGTGGATATTTCTTTTATCTATTGGGTTTCATTTTTTTTGTGGATGAATTCCTATTTATTTCCTATTGATCTTCACAATTTATAATCTTCGTTTTCTTGATATTTTTTTATCTGTGGGATTTAATTTTTTTGACATGAATTTTTCTATTTATCTTCACAATTTATACCTACTCTTCATCTTGTGCTGGAACTTGAGGTTTTTTAATGCAAATTACTTAAAAAGGTCTAATTTGAAAAGAATAGAAAAAAAAAGGAAAAATTAGAAGAAACATTTCTATCACCAAATTTCTATCAATTTGACGACATAAGGATTGCGTTATTATTCTTGAAATTTTTAATTGCATTGGGAATCACAAATCACATCGACTGCCTTGTCGATGTGATTTGTAAAAACTAAGAAAGATGAAGACTAAGGAAGAGTCGAATGGGATTAATTTATCCGACAGCAAAAAAGAAACTAAAATGAAAAGCAAACAAAACTAATTGTGGATATTTTTTTTATCTGTGGGATTTGATTTTTTTTATGAATGAATTTTATTTATCTTCAAGTTTATAATCTTCATCTTGACACTCTGTGCTCGAACTTTTTAATGCGAATTACTTAAAAAAGGTATAATTTGAAAAAAAAATAGAAAGGAAATATAATAGCAAAAACTAGAAGAAATGTTTCTGACAAAAGAGAAATTTTTAATATAAATTTTTGTGACAAAAACGATTTTTTATCCTAATCAAAATTTTACCATCAACATTTATGAACTTAAAAATCCTACACGACAAATGGGCGATGAAACCCATACTTACTTCCCGAACGGGCTTTATTCTTTTATATTTTTTATTTGTTGTTAAGTACGTCGATCTCGTAATTCATTAAAATGTTTTCGATTACTCCGAGTTCATCTACATTTTGCGAGAAACATTATTGTTTAAATCTTAAATATTTACATATAAAAAATTCTATGTAATTACGGTTTATTTTATGGTAGTTTATTGTAATCAATCCCGATGAACTGGCGACCTATGAGCAACGTTAAAAAATTATTTATTACCCACATTGCCCAATGTATCATAATAGGGAAATTAATTATGTGTATGATAATTTTGCAACATATGGTGGTTATTTTTACGACGGCATAAAGCTCACGTCGATTTAACTGTATAATATGTCGGTTTTTAATTTAAATTAATATACATAATTTAATATGGGGACTATAAGTATAAGAATTAATTTAAATTTGTCGATGTAACTTTTTATGTTAGATTGATCTACTTGATCTCCTCGCATGAAGGAATTATCTTTGCCGTAATTTTTTTTTGCCTTTTGTCACTTTTAGGTCATAATAATCCGAGTTTAAAATATTTTTGAAAATGACTGAACTTAACTCATAGCCATCCATGAATATAGGAAATTTGGAGAATTTTATTATGTAGGAAATAATCTTGCAAGTATAAAATTATTTTATAAAATTAATAAGACACGAATACCAATAACGTCCAATTTATTGTGAGTGTATTTATAAGGCTACTAATTTTAAATTTTATGGTTTAGTAACTTACACGTTTTCCTTTTCTCTGTGACCTCACACAAAGTTTTATTTTGTACGAGGACGAGTTACAAGGGCACGAAAGAGCTTTTTGAAAAATATTGCATATTAGTTACGCTATCTGATTATTGCTTTATTACCTTTGAGCTATTTTATTTGTAAATTTGAAATGTAATAAAATAAAACCAAACATTAACAATATTTCCCCATTTTGTTCATTGATTCTGTTTGTTTATACTTTTAAGTTTTTTTTTTTCAAAATGTTGATTAATTTTATATCCTATTCTCAATTATCCACACAATTTATTTTTCGAAAAGCTGCCATTTTTCGAATCCATTTTTCATAGAAAACTGGCTCCATTTGATGTTATGGGAAGGACATGAAAAAAAGAGAAAAAAAATTTCGCTACAAATGAAGGTGCTTTATTACCTTTGAGCTGTTTTATTTGTAGTTTAAATCTGAAATGTAATAACAAAACCGCTGGCCATTAACAAAATTTCCCATTTTGTTCATTGATTCTTTATGTTAATACTTTCAGTTTTTTTGTTGTAATTTAATTTTATATCGTATTCTCAATTATCCTCACGATTTATTTTTCGACTTGGCAGCTTTTTGGAATTCATTCTTCATAGAAAAGTGAAAAAAAAATTCGATACAAATGAAGGAATAGGACGGAACACATTTTTCTGATAAAAATTAAACCAAAAGAAAGATAAAACTACATTTTTCTGATAAAAATTGAACTAAAAGAAAAATAAAACTAATGAATTAAATTCTTTGTAAATTCTTTATTTTTTAAGAACTAAACGCATATTTTGCTTCATTCAGAATTTTGAAAATATTTACTTGCATTTTCCCCACGCATTATGTTAATGTTAATTGTTGTTCTAAATATGTACGAATTTCCCATACATTGAATATTTCGTTTCCGGTAAATTTATCTTTCTTGGCGCACATAATCAGAAACTTACTTTTAAAATATCCCTCGCGATCAGCACGAAATTTGCAATTATAACGACAATTTGAAGGAAAGTTACCCTTGTTGTTGGAGGCGCACATTCGCCCCTATACATTCACCCCTTGAATATATTCCAAATTGGAGATACCGGGTAATTTTAAATCAGCTGTCCAATCAGATTTAATATTTTGTTGAAATTGTAAATCGTAACCGATGCGATATTTTTCAGCAAATGTAAATTTTCCGGTCGAAAATGTAAAATTGCTGAAATTCTTTCTGACTTGCGAAAGTCACATGAAAAGGAATGCAAGAGCGAATTGTGCAAAGCGTGACAAAGCCGATTTGATTGTAGACAACGAAAACGGAAATTCCAGATGTATTTATTTATTTATATGGACGTGAGAACGGATATTTCGTTGAAATTCTTATATACTTAAGTAACTAGGTGAATTTGGAATGTTACATTCTCATAGAGGGAGCAATTATTAAAATATAATTTATCAATTAAAAATTCCTTTAAATGTTTTCTTAATCATTTCGAAATATGTAGGTACTTTGCCTCTTATGTTATTTTTAAATAATCCTTGAAACATTTAAATTAATGGATTTTCATGTGTTATGTGTGTTATTATGTGTTACGATCTTCTTTTCATGAAACCAAGATCCATAAGGCCGGTTTACATGAAGCCATTAGAGAAGCAAGTCAAGTGAGCAAGTAACTTGACTTGAATTTACAAAACCAAGTCAGCAAGTAAACAGAACCTGTTTCTATTCACTTGACTGTCTTATTAGTTTGCCTGGCAACTTGTATCGTCTTGCCTTTCCTGAAATACGAGGCATGTGGACGAGGCATGTTTACACGGAGTAAGTAACTTGTAGCAAGTTACTTGCTCACTTGACTTGCTTCTCTAATGGCCTTATAGGCTGGTTTACATTAAGCCAGTAGAGAAGCAAGTCAAGTGGGCAAGTAACTTGAATGACATTATCAAAATCAAATTGGCAAGCAAATAGAATTTGTTTCTATTTACTTGACTGTCTTATTAGCTTGCCTGGTAACTTATGTCGTACTTGCTTTGCCTAAAATACGAGGCATGTAGATGTTTACACAAAGCAAGTAACTTGCTACAAGTTAATTGTTTACTCGAC
>JAFFZR010009689.1:0-10706 GCA_018397195.1 Lethrus apterus | reverse complement strand
GTGGAGGGGTTTGTGCAGGTCCAATCAGAAATCAAATATGGCGTCGGAAGGGGCGGGGCTAAGTGGAGGGGTGCGGCCAGGTGGGTGTGGCCGCGCATGCGCAGATCAGTGAGGTGGCGGTGGTTCCCGAACTCTCGAATTCCCTCTACTAACTATCAAACGAAAATACGAGACGCAGACTCAGAAAATGAAACGTAACAATGGAAACGTAATCTACAACGTATGAAATCTACGGTTAAACTAATGGTGTTTTCGAACTATTATCGCCCTGGTCCTTCGAAATAAACTGACTTTTCGAAAATCATCCTAGGACAAAAAAATCTTAAAATAGCCTAAGGAACAACCGACTGAATTTTTGCCGCATGTTTAGTAAATACCCTGTATATGAGAAAACAAATGAATAAATAATTATTCGCAACTTGATTGGAAAATACAATTTACTACAGTCATATCTTGCAAAATAAACCTGTGTGTGATTAATTTACATTACTTTTTCATCACAATATAAACTAAAGTTGAGAATGCTGTACGAAAAATTTTTTTAGTGCTTTCTGTCGCAATAAAATGTGAGTAATAAATAACTACGATATTATTTGCATTATTTGCAGAGTGTTCATTTTTATATTTCCTCGTATTTTAATTTCCTAATATGGGTTCTTGTTTTCTTAATTTCCCCATATTTGAATAAAAATATTTTATTATTCCTTTATCTCTGTTTAGATGCCAGATGAATGGGAAAATGGCGTAAAGAAAATATGATAGAGGCAATTAAAGCCTGTGGAGATAAACGTTCGGGGTACACCAAAAGTGCAAAAATTTTCTCGGATCTGGAAATTACGTTGGAAAGGTATGTAAAAATGAATGGAGATCCGTGGGAAATTGCGAATGAAAAGCTCGGAAGAAAACCGGTATTCCCAGAAGATATGGAAACGGAATTAATAAGTTTTTTGTAGTAACAATTAAGCTTTGCATTATGCAAATAAAATGGGATAAAATCACGATTGAACGCTCACAAAGAATTTGCAACATCAAAATGGCTTCCAACATTTTCTGAGAGGATTTTACTAGTTCATGTGGTGCGATTTCGCATGTATACCACCAACATTACATCTTTACACGAAACGTAAGGGGAAACTTTCATGTCAATTCCTCAACAAGAGAAACAATATTCGTTAAACGTCGGGTTGTTCGTGTAGCCGAAGATAGATTTGTGTTTTAACGTCGATCATACGTCGCATATATCAAAACTCTGGAATTCTACTCGTTAATATTATCCTAAAAACACAAACCGGATCGTTTTCATCTCTGATATATAATATAGGACTTTTGTTACATATTTAAGTATTTAAGTATTCATATTTAAGAAATGCAAAATATGTATATAAAAATAGTTTGCATTTTTAAAAAAATATTTTAGGCAGTTAGTACATCTAGAACTTCATAAGAAAGAAAATTTTGTGAATTTAAATTAGATTTCATTTTGGAAGTAAAATATATAGCTATGATTATAATAATAATATGTATATTTTTATGTCATTCGATAGAGATTTAAGACATCTTTCTATAGTATATAGGATTCCCTATACCTAAAGTTAATACTTTTTGAGTTATAAGTTAATTAATATCACAAAATTAATATTGGCCAAATGACATGTGAAAAAGAAGGTTGTAAAGGGTTTTGTTACAAATTTTTTGAATATGGAGATGGAGATGTTCATTAAAAGCATCTAAGATATTGAAATAAAGTTGCAGTAGGTCGATCTTTTTATAACTGTTTTATTCATACAGGAAGAATTCTGTCCAGTTACAATACAACATTTTTTCTTTTTAATAGCTGTTATAAAAGTATTATTTTGGTAATTGAACAATGGCAATCTTAACCTGTGAAAATGATTAATTATGAATTATAAAAGCTCTTCAAAATGATCACCTTCATTGTTGATACAGAGTTCTAAACGTTATTGAAATGACAATTTCACACGTAAAAGTGTGTTGGGAATTATTTCCCGAAAAACTGTAGAAATTCTATCTTTGATATCTTCTGGCGTAGATTGTACATCTACGCCAGAAGATATTAAAGTAAAGTAAACTATGGCTTTGATATGTCCCCATAAAAAATAATCTAATGGAGTCAAGTCAGGGGACCTAACGGGCCATGCGATTGGTCCTCCCATTTCTATCCATCTGTCACCATAGATTTCATTCAATAACTGCCGCATGGTAGTGAATAGGAGCACCATCGTGTTGTTAGTAGTGGTACATCTTCTATTAGACCTCCTAATTCATTAGTCAGAAACTACCTATATCTTGCTCCGCTTAAATACCATCGAAGAAATACGGACCAATAACTCTTGTGCCAGTAATGCCTCCCTAAACGTGGAGTGACCACCTATTCTGCCGCCGAGATTCATAAATGAAATGTGGATTTGTATCTGAATAGTATGATAGTTACTACCAGGATTTTATTTAAATGTTTTAGTTATCTATCTTATAGACAAAACTTATTTTGTATTTAATTGCGGCCTTACTGTAAGACTACAGATGAAAAGAAATCATTTCCATCTCTTTTTTCAATAAATCTATAACAAAACACCTTACAACCTTCTTTTTTACATGTCATTTTGACCAATATTGATTTTGTGATAGTAAATAACTTATAACTCAGAAAGTATTAACTTTAGGTATAGGGACTCTTATATACGATAGAAAAAGATCTTAAATCTCTATCGAATGACATAAAAATATAAATTAATATTCAATTTTCGAACACTCTGTATAAAAATAAAGATGTGTAATGTGAATTATTCAGCTTGAAGCATTGGCATAAAGATGCCCAAGAATTATTGTCAAACAACTATCAGCAATGGTTGCATTGACTTTCTAAGAGAACGGTGCAAATGTATTTTTTTTTCTTAAAAGCTAAATATCTCAGAAACCGTTGAGTTTTAGTATAGGATTTGTTAATTAACATTACTCTAACTTTTACCGTAGAATTTAAAAATGCAACAATATACAGGCTGTTCCATTTAAAATAACAAAGTTGTGTAATGTAAAATCGAAACCGAACACCCTGTATACAGCAGAATATTTTTACAGTATGGACTGCATGATCCCGAATAACTTTTACTTAAAACATTTTTTGATAAAATGAATAGGTAAACCGTGATCGACCGAACCCAGATAAATGCCACATCCTGTATATTACGATTCATATAGAGTCTGTCCCCGGATTGAGTTTTGCAAGAGGAAAAAAAATTATCTTTGATTTTACAAAAAAGATGTCAAAGGAAAAAGAATTTTTGCTTGATTTGAAAACCCTATTTATGTTATCAAAACCTCAATACGACGTCTGTACTTTTAAAATAATTTTTGTAACAATTTTTTATAAATATATTTGTTAAATCTGTTTAGATACTTATTGATTATTACTTGAAATGTCAGAAATAAAAACAAAATATTGAATGAACAAAGTTTTATTTTTGATTTTAATTTAAAATTAAAAATTAAAATTTAAAATTCGAGTCTGAGGAGTAAATCTTTGACAACTGTAACATTTATTGTTACGGAGTTCTATTATGCTTTTACAATTTTACAGTAATCAAACTATTATAAAAAAAAATATATTTCTGATGGTTTTACCTACTACGAGCTTTTTTTGTACGACTTTTCTTAGACAACCTCCAAACACTTAAATTTTTTTTGTCGTTTTGATTCATAATTTTATAATTTACTGTGATTACAATATAATGACGCTCAATTCAGATACAGCAAAAAAAATTGCATTCTAAGCTCGTTTCAAATCAGAACTCTTGTGCAGAGACGTAGCGAGCTTAACTCGCGACCGGGGCACAATTTTTAGCGCCCCCCCCCCATTCGAAAACTATATAATATTACATGTAAACGGACCATTTGGCGCCCCTTTTGTTAGTAGCGCCCGGGGCATGATGCCCCCCCTTGCCACCCCACGCTACGCCACTGCTCTTATGCGTCATCAATGCGCAGAAACGAATTTTCGCATTTTTCGTTTTTAGTTGGCATCACTTTGTACATTTTAATCCATGCAGTGGCGTAGGATATTTTCCACAATTTTCAATTCATATTTATACAAGTTTTTGGTAAGTTTTATAGTTTGTAATTTATGTTTAGATAGTAATTAGTTTCTTATAGATATTGACTTTTATAGTACACTTACATAAAGCTATTATTTGGCAAGTAAATAATTCTAACATAACTACGCCAATGAACTTTCTCTCACTTTTCGCGCAGATCAGTTGATGACGCATCAGAGTTCTCATTTGAAATAAGCTATACTATTATAGTTTCGTCTAAAATAGTGGGGGAAGTGTATATTTAGTTAGCTTTTCTTGTCGACATTACAACTTATCTCAATAAATTAAATATAATACTTCAAGGCAAAGGAAAGTTAATCAATGAGTTATTTACAAATATGTTCCAACCTTTACGTTATCCCTGTATATGAGTTTTATACTATTATATATTATTTAAATAAAAGGCATTATTATTATGTGCCAATGCCAAAGTGCACTAAAACTAAAAGGTGCAGTTACACATAAAGATGTCTCTGTAATAAAAAAAGATCTTTATCTTAGTAACCTATCAATCGAAATTGTTGAAATTGTAGCATTATTTTTTTAAAAGAATACAGTTACATTGCTACTGCAATTTTTTAAAATTAATATCTAATATAAATTAGTCTTCAATACTTGTGACGAAATTTCAACGGTGTTGTCAAATTTTTATTGTCTTCTAGGAACATTTATTATTAAAATTTTCAAGAAAATGTATCACATACAGGGTGATTTTTGAAAACTAGCAGCCTGAGATATTTCAGACACCAAAAGGAAATTAAAAATTTCCAAAAACAGGTCCACTTATATGTCAAGGGGGAAACGGTTTGACCTATGATTCACACTTTTGACGTTTACCCCTGAGCCCCCACGAATACCTCCCCAAACATTTTAAATGGAATGACCCATCGCGTGGTATCTCAAATGAAAGCTTATCTTATAAGGATTATGGTGAGGTTTTATTTTCTCATACATTTTATGAGAAAGTTTATCATTGCCACTACAGGAGAACTGTAAGCGCTATCGACACCTAATTTTAATCAGTTAGGCGTGGAAAAAAAGAAAGCAAGCCGTTGACGTTATGTCTAACAAACTGTCACATTAGTTGTGTCCGTTTAGTCAACTTCACCTACATACTACATTGGTTTCCGTAAAAATGGTGTACTCTATTGCCGAAATGGTGGAAGTTATCTACAATTATGGTGCCGAGCAATGTGCTCGTGCCAAAGCAAGAGCTTTTAATCAAAGACATCAAAATAAGCATATGGAGCATAAATACGTTCGCGAACTTGTGTAAAAATTTGAAGCAACTGGATCGGTAGAGAGACAGTGAGAGTTTGTTAGACAAAACGTCAACGGCTTGCTTTCTTTTTTTTTCCACGTCTAACTGATTAAAATTAGGTTTCGATAGCGCTTACCGTTCTCCTGTAGTGGCAATGATAAACTTTCTTATAAAATGTATGAGAAAATAAAAAACGTGGGCAAGTGACACATCACCATAACCCTTATAAGATAAGCTTTCATTTGAGATACCATGCGATGGGTCATTCCATTTAAAATTTTTGGGGAGGTATTCGTGGGGGCGCAGGGGTAAACGTCAAAAATGTGAATCATAGGTCAAACCGTTTCCCCCTTGACATACCGGGTGTAGAATGGATTTTCGTACATAGGGATTTTACATGTAAAACTAATAATTTGCGAATATTCCCCCCCATAATTATTTTATAGGAAAATGTTAAACACAAAAGTTGTAGACAAAAAAATGTATCTAAATTCTTTGTTATTTATTTTCTAACACCTTTTGGTCCTGCTATACTTGAAGAAAAAGTATTAGGAATGAACCGATAAATAGTACTAGCCATGAATCCTGATAGCAATAATACATGTCACGTTTTGACAAACAAAATAAGTTTTTAATTCTTAAAATGAATTCCTATAGCCAAGAAGAGAAAGTCAACTTTATTAAATGGTGCTACTCTGGATTGTCTTTTAGGGACATACAAGCAACTTTTGCTGGATTCTACCCGGAGCGACCAATTCTAAATTTGAACACCTTGAATAGAATTGTTAGGCACTTTGAGACCAACGGCACCGTTAATAAGAAATGTAAGTGTCAGAATGTAACAGCTGGTGCAAGTAGAGAGAAGGTAGATGCCGTTCTCTTAAGTGTTGCAGAGAACAAAAATGTCTCCTTAAGACAAATAGGCAATAAATTGTAAACAATCAAGATCCGCGATTTCGAGGAGGATAAAGAAAATATAATGCAGTTTTGTGAAATACTGATGGAGATGACAAATGACGACCGAAACTTTTTATCTAGGATTATATTCAGCGATGAGTGTCGATTTCAGTTAACTAATGAACCAAATCAACAAAATTATCGCTACTGGAGTATACAAAATGAACATTTAACGTTGCAAACTCATACGCAATACCGGGGTAGTGTCAATGTTTGGGCTGGCATAGTAGGTCCACACATAATTGGACCGTTCTTTATTCCAGACCGCTTAACTGGTGCTGCGTATTTAAATTTTTTGCAAGAAGAAGTCGGGCCAGCTATTGACGAATTGGGAATTAATTACGAAATCGCTGGATAGATCGAAGTGGAGAAATTAATTGACTTCTAAGATCTCCAGATCTTTCGCCAAATGATTTTTTTCTGTGGGGAATATTGCATAATCGGCTATACAATGGAAGGACGTATCAAAATGTGGACGCTATAAGAGCTGCAATACTTGCAGAATGTCGTCAAATATCATATTATCAACTTGCCGCAACTAGAAGAAATTTTTACGACAGATTGGGGTACTGCTCAGCTGTCAACGGAGACTTGTTTGAACATTTAATTTAATTATTATTACAACAACCTTTATTATCACATTCAATAAAATTTTAAAATCTGTTCAGCAGTTTTTTCTTTTCTGCAAACGACTTAAAACCTATGCTTAAAACAGATTTAAACGCCCCTACTAAAATTGTCAAATTTTAGTGTCAAATGAATGAATTTTGTTACTTTGGTTGTCACACGTCACGGGTGTTGCTATTTTGTATCATTTCTTCAACTCTTTTTCGTTTAATTGTGCAGTCCCGGAGGGTGTTAGTGCAGTCCCGGAGGGTGTTAATAAGCAAAGAGAAAAAAAATTGGGACCTATTTTTAATCCTCTACAATTTTTGTATTTAAGGTTTTGTGGTAAAATAATTAGGGGAGGGAATATTCGCAAATTATTAGTTTTGCATGTAAAATCCCTATGTACGAAAATCCATTCTACACCCGGTATAGATTAAATAGAAGCGTATATAATGTACATAGTTTATGTGTATAATTCAGAATTGATATAGCCCTAAAATTCGTTTTATAATCGTATCCTATAGTTTTTCTTTATAAAACAGTCTGGCAAAATAAATAAAAAAATATGGTTTTCCATTTAAAAACATGTTGATGAGGCTATTGCTTCAAACCAAACAAAAATGTTAGCAACCATGGCTTTTTAGAAAGGAACATTTTTCACGATTTTAAAGTAATTTATACTTTTGACATAGACCTTATTAAAACATTTATTCTATCAATACTTGCTTCAAAATAATCTTTTGTTACAGACAGTTTCCGTGAATTGTAGTTAATATCGAAAATGTCTGTAACTGTTAAAGAAATTTGCGATAATGTTACATTGGCTAGAGAGATGGCTCTATTAGGAAATTACGAAAGTGCAGAAGTTTATTATGAAGGAACAGTACAATTGTTAAATCGATTAATATTAACCATAGCAGAACCACTAAGAAAAAATAAATGGCAACAGGTAAATAAAAGTTATTTTTATTTCACTTCAAATAATCAATAAACTGTAGGTACAAAGGAAAGTGGCTGATGAATACGACCAGCTAAGAGGTGTAAAAAACACATTACAAGTTTTCCGATTGGATACGAATGTTGATATTCCTTTCGGAAGACGGCTGCATAGAGATGAGCCTGTTAAAGATATTAATGAAATTCTATCTTTAGACTATACATCACCATTGAATGATCCCGACGTTTGGTCAAGTCCCGTGCTTGCAGATCATGGTTACAGTCGGTTTGTATTGTTTTATTATATCACATGTTAAAATAGTTTCAAAATTATCTGATTTTTAATTTTATAGTAACGGGCCTTCCAAAACAAGACAACTTCCTCCAAAAAAAGGAGATACAAAGAGGAGTACAACTCGTGCTACCTCATCAAACACTGCACGTAAACTAGAGGCAAATCGACCAAGCAGATATAAAAAAGATGAACGTCCATTATCTTCAAAATCTGAAAAAACAGATCCAAATAAACAAGAAAAATGTCAAAAGGAAGTTGAAAATATGGATAAATCTCAAAAGAATGAACAGGAAGAAGAAAGGAAGTTCGAATGTCATGGTATGGACCAAGAATTAATAGATATATTGGAAAGAGATATTGTCCAGAAAAATCCAAACATAAAGTGGGATGATATTGCCGATTTACATGAAGCAAAGCGTTTGCTTGAAGAAGCTGTTGTTTTACCTATGTGGATGCCTGAATTTTTTAAGGGTATTATTTTCATAGTTATATATGTCATAATATTTGGTTTACAGATGATTACTTAAAGGTATTCGAAGACCGTGGAAGGGTGTTTTAATGGTTGGTCCCCCAGGAACAGGAAAAACTATGTTAGCGAAAGCGGTTGCAACTGAATGTGGAACAACATTTTTTAATGTGTCATCATCTACTCTGACCTCAAAATATCGTGGTGAATCGGAAAAAATGGTTCGATTACTCTTTGAAATGGTTTGTATATAATATTTATTATTTTAAAGATTGTTTATTTTCAATTTCAAATACAGGCCAGGTTTTATGCACCAAGTACAATTTTTATTGATGAAATTGATTCTTTGTGTTCGAGACGTGGATCAGCATCAGAACATGAGGCGTCACGACGTGTAAAATCTGAATTATTAGTACAAATGGATGGAATAACCGCAAATAATGATGAAGTAGGTAAAGTAGTGATGGTTTTAGCAGCTACGAATTTCCCATGGGACATTGATGAAGCATTACGTCGACGATTAGAGAAACGTATATATATACCATTACCAACAGAAGAAGGAAGAAAAGCACTTTTAACAATCAATCTGAGAGAAGTTAAACTTGATCCTGATGTGAATTTACGTGAAATAGCAAGAAAATTAAATGGTTATTCCGGAGCAGACATCACGAATGTTTGTAGAGATGCATCAATGATGTTTATGAGACGCAAGATATCTGGATTGAAGCCGGATCAGATTAAACAACTACCCAAGGAAGAATTAGATTTACCTGTGACTTGTCGTGATTTTGAAGAGGCCATTCTTAAAAACAATAAAAGTGTTTCTAAAGAGGACTTAGATAAATATGAAAAATGGATGAATGAATTTGGATCATCATGATAAAAAGATTTTTTAAATTTATGTCACTTTAATTTATATTTGTAGTATTTTGTTAATTTGGATGTTTAATGCTTTTGGAATATTAATACTTGCACTGATAAGTTTAATAATATAACTGCAATTAATGTTTTTGCTGTACAGTTTACATTAGTTGACATATTTACTATTACATAAATTTATGATGTTATTTAGTAATTTATTAAAATACTATACGATTTGTAAAAATGAATAATAATAATAATAATGTATAATTTGAAATCAAGATTGAAAATATGGGATGCGATAGCAGCAGACATGGAATTAAGAATTACTGAAGGTAAGCATTGGTTAATTTATTAAAAGTTAAATTTATTATAAAATTAAATTCCAAATACTAAAATATGTAACAAATTTTTCTCGTATGTTGAAAGCCAACCTGACTGCTCTTCTTCCATCAACCGGCATTAGTCTCTCAATGTGTTCTTGTAAATGCATAAATTGTTGATCGGTATTTTTTGTACGCAGAAGATTATGCAACACGCAAGCTGCCATCACAAGTTTTGAAGCTGTTTCAACTTTTACTTCTAATGGTCTAAAAAAATAATCGCCATGTGTGTGCGATTATCCCAAATGCGTTGTCCACAACGCGTCGTGTTCTACATAAATGATATTTAAATTTTTCTTTGTTGTTGTCATGTGACTGCCTGTAGTCAAATGGCCTCATTAAGTGAGGTCTTAGGGTAACAGCTTCATCGCCTATCAAAACGCAAGGAATATCTTCATCTTCACCTGGTAGAGATCTATTTGGTGGAATATTAAGGGTACCGTTTTTGACCTATAGCTGATGCCTCGAAAATACCACCGTCACTATTTTTACCGTATCCACTTACATCCACACAAATAAATCTATACTCGGGGTCAACAATGGCCATAAGAACAATAATATATAAAAAAAGACCTTTATTTGGCATTACTCCTGTATACAGGATATGTCACGACGAGTTTTCGTTAGTAGAAAATAGAAAACTAATAAAGAGTTAAGTTTTGAAAATTTGCAAATATTAGTTTCGCGATACGCTCTTTCGATTTAAAATAGTTTCGAATTTTTTCTTCTTCCGGTTATACCGGAAATGGATATCAACTTCTTTATTTTAAATGGAACACCCCATTTTTATGATTGATTCGTATTCCCGAGGTAATTTTAAGGCGAGTTT
>JAFFZR010009688.1:0-10841 GCA_018397195.1 Lethrus apterus | reverse complement strand
TTTATTGGTGAAAAATTGCTTCATCAGTTTATCCATTTTTAATAAAATACTGTTTTAACTATTTCTAACAATTTTATGTAATTTTAAATTGAAATTAAACTTTAACAAAGCGTAAAATAAAGGTTATGTTGTTTGTTTACTAGTTAGTTGTGCGCATTGCGCTTTCCAGATGAAAGTTATCAGTACCTGTACTGTTCTGTTCAGTGCAGTTCCAAACGGAGCTGCTCCGATGACGATTGGAAAGCAGCTATTAGACATACGTCTATGTTTATGTTTATGTTTTGTATGTTGTTCCATATAATTTACATAGACTTAAGTTTCAGTTTTTATCTCTTTCATCAACATGCGCACGAATGCGAGAAGGAAACTCATAGTGGCGAAAATTGTTGCATTCAAATGGCCTTGACACGCTAGCTCTCGTGATTTCGACCATAAATGCAAAGTGGTAGGAATTGGCCAGTTCAGAGTATTCCTTCCCCACTATTTCGATTCAATTCGCATGTTGGTTCCACTTCTTTTCTCACTCTAACCGTAACTTCGCCCTTAATGCAGTTCGAGAGCTGTTTACCCACACAATTAACTCGTTTAACAAGGGCTGGAAGGGTTGAACAACTTTTGAATGGTTATGAGGATGGAGCTTTCGAAGAGCATTGAGAATAAAGGGTGGAGTTACGGGATAAGAAGTGGGATTTGCATATGAAGGGTACACGGGAATAACGATCAAAGTCACATTTTTCGACAAATAGAGATTTTGATACCATCTTGTAGTAAAGCTATATATCTGCATTGTTAAAACCTCGAAAAAGTGATTACAGTCCTTAAAATAAGCCGGTAAAATAAGGGTACCCTTTGGAAGAGCGATCAAAATCTAAACCAGTGTAAGTAAAAACGATCAAAGTCCACTTGCAAGTAATGTAGTGGAATAAACAAATTTAAAAAACATACATTTTATTTGTGCAAGTGTTATACAGTTTCAAAAATAAAAGTTCAGTTTTCTCAGTTTGCTTAAAATGTGACTTTGATCGTTATTCCCGTGCACCCTTCATATGCAATCGAGGATAAACCAAATCGGCCAATTACTACTACTGAGCAATTTACATCTGTATCCTTGTGGGATCGACCATTTTCAAATCATCCATAGTTGGTGTTTTGGCTTCTACTTGATCAATGATTTCTTCCAAACGTCGATTTCTCAAAGATATTTCCATTAAAGATTCGTCCAAAAATTTTTGGTACAATTCCAACACGTTCAACCAATTGTTGACGCCATTGAGCTAAAAACGTATTAATTAAGATTTAGTTTGTTTTTTTTTTTCACTTGATGCAACCTGTTCGTGATTATTTCCCACTATAATGAAAAAATCTTTAACATCGAGCGCCTGATTTTTGAATATTTTATCCATTTCCATCGTGTCTATAAACCATCTATCGATCGAACGGTCCAAATCGGAAAACGTAAAAACGTCACTTGTTTGCATTTCGCCCGCACTGGAATTTCGACTTGTCAGAAAATAATGTCAAAATTTCTTTAGTGATGAACAGCAGGCCGTACATTTCCGAAACGAGGGACATCTACAATGAAGGAACGAGATCTACGGGTAGGTCTTTCTTTGCATAAATTTTCATGTGACGTTTGGAATTTTTGAACAGTGCCGGCCATATTTGGGAACCAACATTTATTGTTGAATCAGGATCAACACAGAAGAGTTTACGATACCACTACGACGTCCCTTGTGGGCAATCAGCAACAGCAAATGTACGATTCGAATATGTTTCAATTTCCACAACAAATCCAAGGACAAAAACAAATTATTCCCGAGGGTGTTACTTATACTTTTAATCCTTCAGTGCA
Organism: Lethrus apterus; assembly: GCA_018397195.1. Classification (NCBI taxonomy): domain Eukaryota; kingdom Metazoa; phylum Arthropoda; class Insecta; order Coleoptera; family Geotrupidae; genus Lethrus; species Lethrus apterus. The sequence goes on along the minus strand of JAFFZR010009688.1, from coordinate 8,989 downwards.
GAACTACGCCCTAAGAAATTTTAAGTAAGTCTATGTCATATTTTTGGCTGAAAAATACATTTTATTTGATTTCCGAAATTTAAATTTAATTTTTCTTCTCCACAGCGCCTTTTTCCCGTCCGGTCAAACCATCACATTTTGTTTTCCAGTATTTTTTCCGTGTTATCGTTTTTTACTTGCCCGAATCTACCCAAATCTTATAATTTTTCATTTTCACTTTATTACCTACAATCACTTTTCTTTCCATATTCTTCCTTTTTATACATTACTAAGTTGTACATTTTTCATTTCGATAATTTTATCCTTTCTTCCATACTTAGTGCTTAAGTTTATTTATTTTAAATTGTAGCGATCTTGGTGCACAATACCAACAACAGAATTTGTACCAACAGCCCTATCAACAACCATTAACCCTCGAACAACATATCGCAATGAACCAACTGCAAAAACACGCACTCGAAAGTATGCTGTTGCATCAAAAAATCAAAGAAAATCCATTCAAATTGCAATTTCACAACGACGGTCAAACCGACACTGCCGATCTTAGGTCATGTTGTCAAAGTTGCAAATGCACAGGTTTTTTTTTCAGAAATGCCTTGGCCCATTATAATGTATGTCGTTTTTAGACCATGATTTGGAAACGTACCGAAAACCTTCGCTAAAACATAGCTTGTTAGCGGAAGTGGACAAACTGGATGTAAACCAAAATGTCGAACTTAAACCCAATAGTTTTTTGCCGAATAGCGCAAAGGTACCATTCATTTTCATATGTGATTTTCCATAATATTTATTAAATTCAGCAAAAACGATTGAATTTATCAAATCAAGCACCAGCAGAATTGGAACGCAAATCCACAGATACACAATGTGACCTGGTTGTGCATTGCGAATGTAAAAACAAAGTTTATACCAACAGGGAAAGTCAAACCGAAGTGAGGAAAGTGACTTTCGACGATAAAGAGGTCTGTAAACCGAGACATAAGAGTACAAAATCAAAAAGAAAGAAGGTTGCAAGATCCGTTGATGATGGAAGTTCCGAGTCGTCGTCTAGTTCTGCGGATAGTTCTGAAAATTCAACGTCCAAAGAACCCACTTAAGCACAGTTTTTTTTTTATTAAATATTTAAGTTCATAATAAAGAAATTTTGAATAATATACCTAAACACGGGCATTATTCATTGAAATATTAAGATTTCCAGGTAGGAATCGCATTGTTTTTTTTTTCGTAAGAAATTTCTTCAAATTTGCAATTGTTGAGCTTTGAGCTTATAGAGTACTTTAGTCGCAAGTCGGCAATATTTTGACTTGTATTGCTACATTCTATTTTCAGACAACTTGTTCACTTTTATACTACTATACCACGTTCATAATTTCGAAGGAGTAAATTAAAATTCTCACTTAAAAAATTCGCCCTCTGATTGGCTACTTGCGAGAAACGTTTACACAGTATTCGCAACCAGATTTCCGGTATTTAATGTTTACATGTGTCACAGCTGTCAGGTGTCAATTTTAAAGTATTTCAAAAGTCATTTATTGTTTATTGACAATATAAAAAACAGTTTTTTAGAGAAGTGAAGTGCAGCAATGTGAATTAATCATTTCAATTTGAATGTATTCAAATCCGGGGACTATTATTGTAGTTTAGAACTGACATCTAATCGGTGTTGGCCAACTAACGGTAAGTTCGAAAATTGTTCCAGTGTAATTCTAGCTTATGTATTTACTCCTTCGAAATTATGAACAAACGATAATAGGTGTTCGTTTATGAATAGGTCTGTTCGAACAAACGAACAGGCCAAACTGTTCGGGATTTCATCTACCAATAACAGTACTGTCAATCCAGTGAACTTGAAATTCGGTATCTCCGCCTCATAAATTTCGGTAGATTTTAAAACTTTATTATTATTCATAGTAATTAATATAAAAAATAAAGTTTTTAATGTATTTAATGAAAACAGCGTCACTTTGAAGTACATATCAACAAAATAATGCAAGTGAAAGACGATTCTCGTCTCAAAAGTTCTTAATAAAATGTCAAATTACGAAAAATTTAAGGATTAACTATTGGTTGTTCTTATAGCATTATGAAATAATATGTGGAAAGTTCAAAAAAGTTTTATACAGTAATTGAATATTATAATATTTATATTTCGCGCGGGAAAGATAATAGTTCGGGGGCACTACAGTAGAGGACGCTGTTAGGAGACTACATTTTATTACGATAAGTCTATTCGTAGTATGTTCCATAGATAATAATAACCTATACAGGTATGTTCTATGATGCCAAGCCTGATGTGTGTGTTTTGTTGATTTGTGCAAATTGTACCTTCTTTTCTTTCTCCTGAAAAGTTGCAAAATGCACATAGGTACTTATCAGGTTGGCATGCGCATCGACGGTATATGGGAAATTTATGATGAGTTGGCAACAGTGATTGCTTTCCATTTGTCTTCGCTATAATACAGCTATTGCAATAACCACCAGTGTTGCCAGGTCTGGTGAATTTTCACCAGATTTGGTGATTTTAGGTTTCATTTGGTGATTTGGTGAAAACTTTTATAAAGTCTCCTGTTTCTGGTGATTTTTCGAACCCAAGAATAATATACAGAGTGAGCAACTGGAAGTGACCACCACGTGACCACATACGTCACAAAAATAGTGTATTTTTTTGTTTTACTGCTACCCATATGCTTATTGTATTTACGTTCTGTCATCTGTCATTTAACGTGTTTGAAAGCGCTAGTTTTTATGTTTCTCCAAATTATTTCTGTATTAAATGTATTCTATTAAAAAGCAATTTATTTTTCTAAATAAAAAAGAAGTCATTTTGAAGGTATACAAGTACTGATCAAGCTAATAATTTGACACTTCTCTTCTTTTAAGGTTATATTTATAAAATAGTACCAACTTAGCAATGTCGCCACCTTAAAATTTGAGGTCACGTGGTGGTCACTTCCAATTGCTCACTTTGTATATGGTTTGTTGGTGATTGAATCACAATTGAAGCCGCTATAGTCTCGGGCCCGTTTTGTAGAACGGACTGTATATAATTATGTATTATTATATAATAATTGTTACGACAGGAAATGGAGGATAATAAACTTTCTAGACACTTAAAAAATGTAGAAATGAAAAACAGGTACTGATAAAAGGATAATATCAAAGGCAAAGTATTTCAGCTAAACAACTACCATAACCTTGTGGCAAATGTTCCTAATTTACTCACAGCACTGATAAATGCTCAGAATGTATTAAGTGTAGCAAATGTAGTGAAAATCAAAGCACAAGTGCATCAATAAAATGCCTTTGTGGGTCAAAAGAACAACATAGTCTACTAATGTCCATAAACCAGTGAAACCCATAGAGGGCAAACCTAACACTTAGTGCCTCAACAAGACCAAAAATGCATGCTCTTTCTAAACGCAACCAACCAGTCAAAAAGGAACTTGCAGATAGCAGAATCTTCGAAAATTACAGAAATGCAATATCTAAATAATCCCATTATAACCCATCAAATGATTCCTATACAATTCCATCTTAGAAAATTCTCTCAAACCTAAATCAAGCCTCAAATGCAAATTCCCATGAAGACTTGCGGAAATGTTGCAAAAGCTCCAAGAAGACACGGATATACATTAGATTTTGTTTTTTATAATTTTCATATATTTTTTTAAATATAACATAAAGTATGTAATGAATGGGACAGAAAGACACAAAGTCGACAGCCCTTTTGTTAAGATAGAAAAAGAAAAAATCTAGCATTGTTTGACGAGTACATCTGCATCTGATTTAATATATGCCTTCAATATTTTTACTCCGACAGTCCATCTGTATTTTCTTAATTTTATTTTTGAGACGGATACATTTTTAAACACTTGCTCGTGATCACAAAACTGCACTTCCATGGATACCATGGATAGTTTCTTGTGTTAGTAACTGTAATCAAAAGTTGGTTCCTAATCGCAATATACAATGTATTTGCTTCAATATGTTTAATATTTAATGTTCTATTTTGAAATCAAACATCACTTCATACTAGTAATACTTAAAAGATGAAATTGTTCAAACGTTTAAAACATATCGGCAAACAACATTTTTTGGTTTTTACAAATATATGTAAATTATAACAAAAATATAATTTATTTTCGTAACGAAATTATAAAATGAAATACCTTTTTATCGTATCAAAAATCGTCGAATAATAAACTCGCATCCAAATCGCAAAAAATCTCTTGCAACACACCACAATCGACTGTTTTACCCACGGCAGACACTTGACTACAATCGATTGTTTGTTTTTGACTGGTATCGGATTTAAAGACGCGAATTTCGCCATCAGAATCAGAATCTATCTGCACATTTTCAGAATTATTTTCAGGTTTGTGTAACTTGATTTTGTCAGCTACCGACAATTTTCTTTTTTTCACTATATCCATGTGTTCTTCGTTTACAGGATAAGAACTCTTTCTTGTGTTTGATAGTTCAATGGGTTCGTGATGTGCATTTTCAATAATGTTTCTTAGCCCCTTATTTTTCCACTCTTCGGATGCATCATAGTTAAAATTGGACCTTTTGCAATTGTTTAGAACTTCGGTATCCACGATTAAATCCAAAAGACTTTCACTATGTGCACGAACATCACTAAATTTAAAATTTGTATTTTTTGTTTGTTTACTTATACTATCAAAGTTTAAGGTTGAATTACTTGTTGTATATGTTGGTATTCTTGAAATACTGTTCTGAACGGGAGTAGTATTTAAGTATTTTTTATTTAAATTTTGATTATTACATAAATCATTGTTGAAAAGCCTTTTGCAGACGTTTCTTTGTTTGTTCAAATTATTTACATCGTGCTTTGTGCCATTTTGATCATTTGCATCATTTACTTCATTAAATTCCTCGTTAAAATCATCGAAATTAAAATCTAAATCACATGTTACGTCACGATTACTCATGTGAACGGCACCTTTATGAACATTTTGGACTTGTAATGTACTTACTTCATCATAAGTTTTGTGAAAATTAATTTTTTCATTGTTTTGTATCATATTTTCAGGGCTAATATCCTGAATTGTGATAATTTTAACTTTCATTCTTTTGTTTTGATTCAAATCATCAGACTTGCACATTTTATCATCGGTGTATATTCTAACTAGATTATTCGGAGTAATCGTTATGCAATGTTTGAATCTGGAACTCGTAGCGAGAACACCAAATTGTCTTAAAATGATAACAGAACCCACTGTCAATTCATTACAAAACTCTTCATACAAATCATGAACGATAGTCGCAGGAATTTCTCCTAAAAATTAAAATTGTAATCTGAACAATAACTTCGATCGACCAACCTGTATTATCTATTAAAATAAATGTCGGTGTTTTTGAATCTGTGCAAAAGATGCTTTTAATCATCGCCGCTAAAAATGGTGCTTTTTGTTTAATCGAATTGTTTCTTTTGATCCAATCGATGGTGTACTTCTTGAACAAATTTTGTTGAAAATCATCTTGCATTTTCAACCATGGCTCGCTATCAAAAGTAGAAGATGAATTTTGTGAACAGATTGTTTCCTATAAGCAATTCATGTCAATCTTTTTTGTTATGTATAATAAAAACTTACATTGTCTGTACATTTATCATAAGATTTCTTGTAATTTTCTTGTAGTTTCCCAACATTTACGTTCGTATCCGATAATAATCCGGCAGGTCCGGGAAATTTCCTCCGAACAACGAGTTTTTTACTTTTATTTTGAAGTTTACTTGCACTTTCATGATTCTTTATATTGTAAATTTTATGTAAAAGATGCTTGGTACCGTCGGCTATTTCTGGTCTTTTAAATGTGTGTAATTCGTTAGACGCGTTAGTAAAATCAGAGTCGGTCCTGGTATTTGAAGTAAAATGTAAATCACTGCCGGGATTTTTAAACTCCTGAAATACATCCTAAAAGGAATAATTTATTCATCAATTCGATTTAAAGGGCTTTCGTTACCTGAATCTCAAAATCCGTATTCGATTCAAACATAATTAACCAAAAACTTTTTCAGGTTAAGTAACACCAACAGCAAAAATGAAATATTACTATATTTGTCAACCATGGAATAAATTTCAGTACGGTTTTAATTGGCAAATTAAAATAAATTTGACTGAAAATTATGATGTTTGTAATGAAAAGCATGGATCTAATAATATCCACTACATTTTATTAGATCAAGATTATTTAAAAATAGATCTATTCAAATAAACAGTTCCAAACAGTTCGGGATTTCATCTAATCAATAAAAACGTTCAATTTCATTTGTGACTAACTTCAAGTAGTAACTGAAATCTCTCTGTGATAAGTCGAAAAAATCCAGAATCGTTCTGAATCGTTTGTTGGAACAAACCTATTGATGTGGTTCATTTTTTTCCGCGATGCGGAACGTCAAGGATACTTGGCAGAACTCGACTTACATAGATAAAATTTTGTGACAATTCAAGAAAAAAACGATTGACACAACCTGTTAAACAGAATTATCAAATTTTTGAATGTAAATCATACGTAAGTATTGACCAATCACAATAGTGTAATTTAAATTTGGCGCCAAGAGTTTCTGCCTAGCAGGAAGAAATGAACTATAGAGCTAAAGTTTAATAATATTTAATGATAAACAATTAAAATTACTAAGTACTGAAAACAAAACAAAATAAATAACAATTCCTATTTTAAATACTACATACGTAATACAAAGAATTTTAAAGCTAAAACTAAATAAGACATCTTGTTCTTGATTTGTTAATTTTTTGGTTTTGTAATTGAGTGAATATCTTTCAAATCATCAACTGGACAATTATAATTTACAAAAAAATAAGATAATGATTGTTTCCAATTTGAATTTAGACCCCTCGCCATAAGAACCAATACATTATTGGCTGGTTTGTAAGTCATTTTATTTTACCTATAATTTCATCTCTTGATATAAAAACAATGTGTTTTAATAGACATTTCATCAACACATAAAACGCAATCTTAGTTTCATCATAAAATAAATTTACTTGTGTCTGCCACACAGCCAGCTGACGACTATATTGTAAACCTATTTCAGTTGATACACGAGCTTTATACTGCATCATTTTTCCTGACGACTATTCAGAGCAGTCGCCGCAGCGCTGCAATACAAGTTAATCTGCAAAAAGTGCAGGGGTCATAGAGTATAACTTGCCATCCCTTTCCTGCCTCCTCAGGATTTACTAGTTTCCAGTTTTCCCAAAGCGTCCCCAGGGCCAACTTTGCCTGTAACCCTTGCGGTATTTGATTTGGTCTCCGAAAAGGTGACCTTAATCATACCCGCATGGGCTTTGAAGTTGGTGCACTTTAGAGCCCTGTAGGAGCCCAGGTCCACTCCCAAAACCAATCGAACGCCGAGGGGGTTCGGGATTACGACCCGTTCGCGCACCTTCCATAGTCCAGTTCTGAGCCCTGGTTGCTGTTTTTCGAGCCTTTTGAAGATAACAGCCTGGTCCTGGGGGGGTCCAGGAATCCAGGCTATCATCTTCTGCAACTTTGCGATTGGTTCTTTCTCCAGAAGCTGGAGTTCCGAGCCATCCCAAGGCTTAATCACTTCAATGGTGGCCTTAAGCCAGTCCTTGGAATGCTCATCCAAGCAATGCACTATGATGTACCCGTGCCCTACGAGTTTATACTCGTCGAATCGGGGCATTGGTCCCCCCAAAGGGAGACTGTCAATGACCTCTTCCAGCGAGAGTTGCAATAGCGCCGCCTGCTCCTCGTCAAGTAGCGTTTCTGGAAAGTTCTTTCCGGCTATTGCTACCTTCAGGGCACCAGTGACCGCCTGGTTGTAGGTTGAAGGCGTGGGGGCCTGTATGGTCCTATTCGCTCGACCCACAGGGTTTAAGGGTGAGCTCCCGTCTCTTCTGCAGCGCTTGCCGCTGCTTTCTAATGGGACCTCCTCCCATAATACCTGTCCCGGAGCAGTGGTCCCGAGAATTTCAAAGTCCTGGCCCAAGTCTGAGCTCGTCGATTCCCTGGCCTTATGCTTCCGACGCTTCTCTGCACCACTGCAGTTCCTTCTCTTTTGGACTAGTTCCGATTGCACTTCACTACCATTCGTTGCAGGCTGAAGTATAGAAGGGGACGCATTTGATTCCGTGCCTAAAACATTTTTTAATTACAGGAAAAATGGTATCATGTAATAATACAAACTAATTGAAACAAAGCTAACTTAGATGTACTTATGACAAATTGTCGTTGTACTTTGTTGCTTAATATCCATATACATTTCTAAATTATGAAATCGTTTCTTGTTGTTCGTTATAATTGGCGAAAATATAAAAATAAATAACGACAGATACCTGTTTCAAATAAAGTAGGAATTGAATATTTTTTTAAGCGGTTCTTCAATAAATTAGCAAACATCGTGTCCTCAAAGTGTATACTGCAGAGTCTGAGGTGTTTGTAGCAATATTGTGGAGTGTACTTGCTGTTATCAATCAGCCCGGAATTCCTTATCCAAAAGTTGCATCTATGCATATTTACAATACAATTAGTTTTTTTAGTAATACATATTAGCTGCTTTCCAAACGTCGCTGGGAACAGCTCCGTGCAGTACAAAACGTATAAAACGCTTTCCAATTGATTTGACAACTGCACCGTTTAGTACCGATACAGGTAATCCCTCTTCCCCTCAATCACCTATTAAAACTAGGTTTTACCACTTGAAGGAGGTCCGGTTATTTGAATGCAATTTTTCTTACCACTTTGTTTGTTTATGTGATTGTATAATATTTTAAGGAAATCGCAAACTGCGTCTCTTGAATGAAATTGATATATTAATAGATCTTCTAATTTTGATAAACTTTCGGTGCGATCGTAGTATTCTTCTGCAAGTGTTCCACCTAATGCTCCAAACAATGGTTCACTGTTATCATATAGAGTAATGAAGTCTTCTATTTTGTAGTTGCATATTTTGCGACAGAAAATGTCACAGCAATTTTTA
>JAFFZR010009685.1:0-10927 GCA_018397195.1 Lethrus apterus | reverse complement strand
TTAAATTGAACACCCTGTATATTTTTATATTTTTAAGTTGCTCTAGTTGCCTGCAATAATTAATTATAAGACAATTTTTCTCTAAAACCGCTATTAAAAGAGTTTTGGAGAAAATAATTTTGCAAATTTCATTATAATGGTAAATAAATAATTTATAATACAATTATTTTATTGCTATTGATTTGAGATGCATAAGACATATTGGTGCAGTCCGAAAGATAAAAAAATATTCATAAAACAAATTGTTGCAAGAGGAGGATCGATAACAACAGTTTTTTTGCCTTTTGATTTTTATTATTTTATTACTATTTTTTTAACTCCTTAACTAGCGATCATAGAAAAAAATTGTTTTATAATTAGTTATAGCACGCAATCAGAGCAACTTAAAAATATAAAAATATACAGGTTGTTCAATTCAAAAAATTAATCGTTATGCTTGTATCTTAGCAACACGATGTTCTTTTGTTTTATAATTTATTGTGCGAAATGCGCATTGCAAGGTACTTCAACTTCGTCCATTTAACCAAGTTTGTATCTCTTTAAATAAAAAAGTTAGCTATTGTAGAATAATTCGTGAACACCCAGAATGCAAGAAATTATAGTTTTTTTTAACTCTTTAATTAGCGATCCTAGAGTAAAATTGTTTTATATTTAATTATAGCAGGCAACCAGACCAACTTAAAAATATAAAAATATACAGGGTGTTCGATTTAAAAAATGAATCGTTATGCTTGTATCTTAGCAACGCGATGTTCTTTTGTTTTATAATTTATTGCGCGAGATGCGCATTGAAAGGTACTTAAACTTTGTCCATTTAACCAAGTTTGTACCTGTTTAAATAAAAAAGTTTGCTATTGTAGAATGTTCCCGTGAACAGGCTGTATACAGCGATGGAAAAAAATTTCCGGACACGTGCTGCTTATTAAATGGAGGCGTTTACGACTTGGGCATTTTAACGATTAAGACGTTTTAAGCATAAACGCGTGCTATGGATTAAGGCGGATTATATAAAATATAAACTACAGGAGAAGTAAGTTAAGAATTGTTGACGTTGACGGTTACACTTATCAGGCGAAATGTCAAAACCAATTCGAAACAAGTTAATCAAATATGGCAACAAAAATTAAAACGTCTACTACACACCGCTCACTAATTTAGCAATTCACTTAAACATCGAACCGACGCGTGATTGCGGTATTTCGTGATAATCTGCAAATCGATAGTGCGCAGATAAACAAAACCTCGACAAAACGTCGAGTTGTTGATTTAGTTGGAAGTTCGGTCGTTCGGCTTAACGTTAAATTAAATTCGAAAGACCGCAGATCCGTTGATTGTTATTGTTATTAAATGCGTATAATTCATGACAGTTTTGCGTAAACAGTTCGAAATTATTTAATTTCCAAATACAATAATCGTAATGAATACGTGCTATAAATTGTGAATATGCATGAATTAAAGATAATGGTAATTTTCGCACCAGCGATTGATAAATGTGTGATTATTATTAAAATAAATTTTTCGTGATGGACACATAAATCAAATTATCAATTTCATTACTTACTACATTTCCATGCTGTAATTCTGAACTTTACTAAAACGACAAACTGTTCCGAAAAATAACAAATAAAAGACCGATATGAGTTATTTATCGGAAAAGTTTCCGAATGTAAAAGTTTACAAACACGTTATATGTTCGTGTAAACAGCAACAAATCATTAACTATGGTAAAACAATTAAACTTTTACCAATGAAGCGCATAGAGCTGACGGAAAACTTTTTTAGTGATTATCGCCCAGCTGGCAATTTCCACGCAACCAGATAAAAAAGACTCCGGTGGAGTCATCAAATTTGTAGGAATAGAAGTTAATTGGGCAATTGTTTGGTGGCTATCGTCCCATTTATTTATTTCGGATTCAAGCAAAACAAGGCACGTTTCCAACATTTAATGGAAATTGTTGTAGCTTACTCGCTATTTAAAAAAGAAAACTAAATCTCATAGTTTTCAAAGAAATATAAATTGTTTCTTTTAATTAAATAGCTTGGAAATAAATCCGCAATTAATCCGTGCAATTAATTACAAGAAGCCTCCATAAAATTTCACCGAGAGTAACAGCGGAGGTGAAGTTTCTAATTACAAAATAATTATTTCAAAGGCAATTTCAAAACAATTTCTTTTTACTAAACTAATTGGGAATCCATAGATGTAATAATACCCTAGAAGTACACATACAAGAAACGAATCTAACAACGTTACAATTAATTTTATCGATTTCTGAATTAATGCATTAAATTTGTTCATATAAAGTTTAATATTTAATAATTCGTAACAAATCTTTACTTTAACAAGAATTTAAATGTTAAATTACTGGGTAATTTTGAATTTATTCCCTTCAACATATTTGCTTGTTCAGCGTTTTATTTTAAAATATATCGACACATCCTTATGTTCAGATTAACCAAACAGTCTTCGCAAAGGGAAGTTATTTTTTATTATAAATACATATGGAAAAGTTCACTTTTATGAAATAATAGTTACTATGAGAGGTAAAGTTAATTAATTAATTAAATCTGCATTAAAATCAACTGCAATTAAAAAAGTACGAAATAAATTACCATAAAAATCCTTAACTATTTTAATTTTAAAATTTAAAGTGTAATAAAAATGAAGATTTATCAAAATTAAAGCGTTTAAAAGAATCTGAATAATAATAAAAAGAAAACAAAAGACAAAGAAAGCGCGACACACATAATAAATCATGATATAATGCGACCTCAAACTGTCACTTTAAACTTTGGTCTTCATCAGTATTGATTAATATGCACTCGGGAAGGAGCTGCAGCCGACGGAGTGTAAAATAAGACAAAACTCCTCAAGAACGATCGCGCAAACCTCTTTGCGGAACAAATGGAGCTTCTGACAGTGGGGATTTGCATGAAAATTGACCTCCGCCCTACCCGATGTCTTCTTTATGGAATTATTTTGGACACTTACTTTTTCAAAGGTGTCATCTCGCAAGATATGAGATCGAGATTAATGACGCGGTGCGAAATTGTTAAACGAAAGTTTCGAAATTCGACTTTGTTAAGATATTATGCGAAAAATTCACTTCAAAGATGACGATATGACATTTAAATGCACCAAAGACTATATTTATAAAATTTTAAAAATCATTCGGACAAATACTGAACAATATGACGTAAATCGTAAGCTTATAGTCAATTGAAATAAATTCTTGGTTTCCGGTATAGGACGGCGTTCGTTGTTGGCTGCTATTTGCCAAAGTTTTGTCCACTGTCGTAAGGGACAAGGCTGTTACTGTCGGAATGCTGACGAAAAATAAAATAAAAAAATGAATCCCGGAAGCCAAGATTTTTTCTTCTACTGACAATACGATTAAATAAAAGCTCCGCGGAGCTTTCTAGTACTACTTCTAGTAGATTTAAATTTAAATTTTTTACTCTTTGATTTGAGTTTAAAAATATCGATTAAAGGAACGACAAACTGAAGGAAACTTATTACGAAAACGGCGAAGAGCGTCATTTTTAATTTTACGGCTGCGGAAAAAGCGTGTTAAAACTCAAATAAGGCGCGTGCTTCGATGCGCCTTGAATTATTCAATCACCGCGTCCAAACGGAGCTTTGGTTTTATTATTTTATTACGTCTCGCCATTCAAATTGCAAGAATTTGCGGAACTTTTCTCCCGATTCCGGAATTAATTCCCGACTTACGGAAAACTGTAAATCTTTACGGCGAATTATTAATTACGGACGTTTCTTAAATTTATACAACGACGTTTTATGTAAAAGCCCACAAAAGTGCAAAACGTTGAAATTTCGCAACAAATACAATTTTACAATTAAAAACCGAATCCAATTAATTAAATTTAATAAAAACTCGTAATCAATGTGTGGCAAATACAACAAAGCAAATTTATTTTTAATAAACTGTTTTGTAATTACATCGTTCACTAATTAATTATTACAAATACGTCTGTTGCATCAAATTTATATCATAAAATAACAATTTATGGTGAAATAAAATAGCTGTTTCATCACGAACAATACAAGAAAAATTAAATAATAAATACGTTCGGAATTGAGCGCATGGAAATTAAACAAATAAAGCGTGTAAGCTGGGGAACGCTAGGTGGCGTAATACAAGTGAGCTAGGCACCGAGCGTGTGTATAAGGCATTAAGTGGCCGGTAAGGTGTGAACAGCCCTCGTGTCACACCAGTCACAATAAACCGGCTTGGAAAACGAGACAAAACCAGACCCTTTATGATTTCACCTTCACGTTTGTCAATTGCGTTCCAACCCCACGTATCTTGTTATTGGGGAATGCAATAGAATAATGTAATTTAATTTAAAAATTCAATTTATACATAAAACTAAACTAAATAAGAACTATATACAGTGCGTACCAAATGTATGGAACCGGCCCTGTTATTCCAAAACTATTCAAGCTAAATCGATAAAATTTAATATGCATGCTGTTTACAAAGCCTTCTATTATTTCCACAGTTTTGTTATTTTTTTTAACTGACAAGTTCGGGAGCAGCACAGCCAACTTGATTTTTTTTAAATGGGAAGGGGGTCAAATCGCATACCGTTTGAAAGGTATTTTCAAGTAGAGTTCAGCGATATGCCGCTTGGCATATTTATCTCTAACGTTAACTTCGCTATTGTAAATTAAAGATTGGGAGTAGGTATTAACTGGATAACTGAAGATTCAGTTAGCACTGAAAACAATGGTTAGTTTATGTTGTTTAACGAACGTCAAAAGCTTAAAACTGTGTCCGAAGTGCTAAAGTATGGAGCATCTTACAGAAAAAGAACGTATAGAAATCTTGATGATGATAGGATACGATGATAGAAGGCGGCAGTCATGCAGAAGTACCCAATTTGTTTAATGCTATTGGACGTCGAGGACGTATTGAATGGCCACCGCGATCACCTGACTTAACCCCACTAAATTTTTTTCTTGTGAGGTTACCTGAAGAGTCGTATTTACCTCGATAAACCAAATAACTTGAATGAACTAGTGCAACGAATTCGAGAAAAAACAGGAAATATTCCTCGCGAGTTCATTTTGAATTCAGTTGAAGGATTTTCTAATCGAATTTATTACTGCTAAGAGGCGAATGGGGAACAGTTTGAGCATCGCTTATAAATGATTCTTGTACTAAATGAACTTCATAAACCTAAAACACGGTTTCAACAGTCTGATGTTACATTGAACAACATAAACTAACCATTGTTTTCAGTGCTAACTGGATCTTCAGTTATCCAGTTAATACCTATTCCCAATCTTTAATTTACAATAGCGAAGTTATCTTTAGAGATAACTATGCCAAGCGGCATATCGCTGAACTCTACTTGAAAATACCTTTCAAACGGTATGCGATTTGACCCCCCTTCCCATTAAAAAAAAATCAAGTTGGCTGTGCTGCTCCCGAACTTGTCAGTTAAAAAAATAACAAAACTGTGGAAATAATAGAAGGCTTTGTAAACAGCATGTATATTAAATTTTATCGATTTAGCTTGAATAGTTTTGGAATAACAAGGCCGGTTCCATACATTTGGTACGCACTGTATAAGTTTTGAGTAACATTAAATTATGAACATACTGTATAACAATCCAAACTTTTAAACAGACTTTTAAGTAAAAATGAAAAATTTATTTTCCGATAACTTAAATTAAATTCACACAGAAAAGTTATATAACATCATATTTAAAAAGTAAAATTTGGTTTTTTATGTATCGTCCTAACGAGCATGGACAACAGTACAGGCTACAGTTGTCCATGCTTTTCGAACATGCAGTAGTTGACTGCAAATAGGTCTATCTATTAAGTAACCAAAGAACGAGGACTTTTATAGATTCCTGTAATACTTTTGACAGGCGTTCTGCAAGTTATCTGGGCCCATTGCTGTTTTGTATTTGTAAATAAGACTTCTTTTAAATTCTTTTGTATATTGTAAGCTGATGGCTTAAACAAAATCTAATGGGAAGAAAGAAATAAGAAAACCCTAATTACATTGAAAATATCAAAACATTAACAATATACAGGAGTTTCAAAAAGTCGGATAACTTTAATAGGCGAAGACTCCAAACACAAAACACGTAAAATTTAACAGCTTCCAAGTTCAACGTGTATACGAGTGCGGTCCAAAACTTCCCCCCCCCCATGATAACTTTTGAACGGCAGGAGCTATCGTTATGAGAAAAAACAGGTCAATTTCTAATTTTTACGTACTAAATGTTGGTGTTGTTAAAAATTCAATTCAGTGATGTCAACTTTCTTATTTTAAATGGAACAACCTGTATATTTTGACGTTTTTGGAAAGATGATGGAGAGACGAATCCAACGATACCGCACATGTTCAACTATAATTTGAAAAGTAGCAAGATAGGCAGCAATAACTTTTCTGTAATACGTTATTTTTTAAAGCAAAATTGGCCAGAAGTTCGTAATAAGATTTGCTTTTATTTCTTTATTATTTGTTTTGTAGCTAATTAGTTAGTAAATATCTATTAACACGTTCGCTGCCGACCACATTTTCAAAACTTTGGTGTGTGCCGGCTGTGCACGTAAATTTTGGTGCGAAAATGACTTTATTCCGCCGCTCATAACTCGTAAACCATTCATAAATAAGAAAAATTGTTAAGAACAAAACTCGTTCAATATGAGTTAATAAAACTAAAAAAAAAACATAAAATAATCTTAAGAAAAGAAAAAACGACAAAAAAATCTTGGCGCAATTTTATTTCCGTCACGCGGCGCTGAACGTGTTGATGGTTTTTCTTGTTATTTAACACTAAAAATATTTATTACCTTATGGCTAACTAAGGAACACATAAAGAAAATGACAGAAAAGTTATTGCTGTCTCTCTTGTTATTTTTCAAATTAAAGTTGAACTTATGGTATCGTTGGATTCGCCTCTCCGTTGCCTTTCCAAAAACGTCAAAATATACAGGCTGTTCCATTTAAAATAAGAAAGTTGACATCACTTCCGGTTTCACCGGAAGCGGAATTGAATTTTTGACAACACCAAAATTTTGTCGACCTGTTTTTTCTCATAACCATAGTTCCAGCCGTTCAAAAGTTATCATGGGGGGGGGGGAAGTTTTGGACCGCACTGTATACAAATATAAATAAAAGAAAAAAAGGAAAGAAAACCAAGTCAAAATTGATACAAAATTGAAAGGAACACTGCAAACGCGTTTTAAGAGTAAAAATAAAGTGGTGCGTATGTGATTCACACCACGTCAGGAAAAGCAACAAACATAAAAGAGAGAGACGAACATATGGACAACATAGGAATACAAGAGAGAAAGAACAATATTTTTAAGGAGAAAAGCATTTAAATTGAAAACACAATAAAACATTGGACAAGAAAAAGAAGAAAATATGTACATTCGTGAGGAGGAATGAAAAAACGTAACACAGAATCTTTAAAAAAAGAGAGAATAAACAAGGAAAAACACGAAAAATGAAGAACATGGAAAGAAGAAACAGCGGAGAAGGAAGGCAAAAAAATAGATACCTAAAGACCATAAAACTGAATTTTAAGAATAGAAAGATCACAAGAATCTATTAAAGAAAAGATGATAAACAGGGAAGAACACGAATATGGGAAGAAGAAACAGCTGAGAAACAAAGAAAAAATTGTAGAAATTAAAAAAAGCCTATTCTTTTTCTGGAGATTTTCAGTTTTTTTTTGTAGCTTGTTCTCTAGTAACTGGTTTCATACACGCCTCTAAAAGGGACAAATTGAAATACAAAAGAGGAAACCTTCAAAAATATAATCTTAGTAAAAGAACATTCAAACTGAACAGAAAAGGGCACGAAAATGGGGATAAACAGAAAAGTAAAGAGTGTGGAAAGGAGAAAACCCAAGGAAAAATTTATTTGGTTGTCTCTGGATCGAGAAACAAGAAAAAAACAAGAAGACAAAAAAGATAAAACAGACAAAAAAGACAAAAAAAACCAATAAGGCAAAAAAGACAAAAAAGACGAAAATGACAAAAAAAGACAAAAAAGACAAAAATAACAAAAAAAGACAAAAATGACAAAAAATGAAGTCGTTAGAAAACAAAAAATTTTCAAAATATGTTTCAAGGAAATAAGAAAGTAGTGAAAACTTTGAACATCGTAGCAAGTCGATAACAAAAGTAACATAACAAACTATAAAAAATATAAAAATGTTTTCGATCACAATCACTGAAACGGGGAAAAAATGCGAATAAACATAAATAATAAATGGCGAGGTCCAGGAGTGGAAACTAAAAAAGAAACCTGGATTTCAAGAATACGAGTCCTTTGTAGGATTATAAAGGATACACGATATGTCGTGTAATACAATACTACGAACGATCTAAGAAAAACAAGGAACGACGTGTATTAAGTTCTGTAATCTATATAAACATCTTTAAGCATCTTTACCTAATAATAATAATAATAATAATTGTTTCTTCTCACTAACTTTCTAAAGAATTATTATTCTTATTATTATTATTTTGATTAAATCATGAGGCATTATTTGCCGTTTTTTATTGGAAAATTGTCTTGCTAATAATAAATATATATCAAATCCTGTTCGAAAAATCCAATACAATTTATATTTTTACAGTTACCAACTAGATGGCGATAATCACGCCTCATCCGAACATCGCACTAATTTCGCGATATTAATCGGAGCAAAACCGAAATCAACAGTTTACTTTAAAATTATCTGCACAGACGGGTAACAAACAGAAGATACCGTCGCCCCTAAATTGGTAATTAGGGCTTCGATGCGAAGCACAAATTGAAATAGCGAAAATACCGACGAGGGCATTTCGCACGAAAGGGGTTCAACGACGAGAGGTGGAAGGGAGCAGGAGGAGGAGGTTGTTGCGGCAACACAACGCGATCGACCAAAAAGTGTGTGTCGACTGCGATCGATTCTTGCAGTTTAATATTTCATACGCTCTCTTTGCGTCCCGTTCTCTTGTTCTTTTTGACTCGTCTTGCGGCATGCATGCCACTCCGGATCGCATTTCCGTCGTTAGGGGCGATCGTGCATTACCGCTACGTACCAATTGTTTATCGGAACGTCCACATGTCGCCGTTCGCCGCCGCACTTTCTAAACGACAGGTGCGCGCCGTTGCGAAAAGCCGTCGTCTTAATTGAGCGGGTTATTGACGCCCTCTGGTGGTTGTTATTCGGAACGGGCGGTGTTTTATTTCCGTTTAAATTACGGTGCGTATAGCTGCATTGCACATCGGAGAATTTAATTGGCATTGGAATTTTGTAGACACAACAACTTTTCACTTATTATTATTATTATTATTATTCTATTCCTTTATTTTACAAGTCGTTAGATTTTTTTCATTTGGAGTCAAATTTTTTTAAACGCCTTTGATATAAAAAGCAGTAAGCTAATTGGTCATCTAAATTGTCTCAACGACTGCTTTAAAAACATACAAAATAAAGTCATTCATGACGACTTGAAAAATTGCTCACTTTGGAAAGAACTAACATCAAATCACAAAAATCGAAAACAGCTCGATCATTTCATTGACACTCACGGATCCAACAATTAGACTAGTTTCGTGACTTTACTCCACATCCACCCGGATCTGTGAGTATACGTTAAGACTTCGTCGATATTGGTTCACAAAACCAAACTGGTTTGCTTCATTTATGAAAGTCGTTGACAAAAGTTGCAAAGTGTAAAAGATCATGAGTACAAACCGAAACCTAAGAAATCCCCAGGATATGATAAATTATGTCTCGTTGTTACAATTTTCTTTTGTTTTATATCCACCCGTTTCGGCGATATATATTTTTTTAATTTTTTGATTTTATTTCCTTGGAAACTGAGTCCGTTTTTCATTTGTTTTGTTTTTTATTGCAATTATTATTAGTGTCAAATTCTTGGTTGATAGAATACTTTTTTTTCTTTTCTTGAGTGTGCAACCAATTAAAACGCAAGTTGTGTAATAAAATATATTTATTACTCTTCGGGTAATAAATATATTTGACGTTTGTTATTTATTTATTTACTATGGAAAAATTTATTAAAAAACATAGTTTACTATAAATTTTTTTCATCAATTAGTTCAAAAGTTTTTTTTTTTATTTCCATAGTAAATAAATAAATAACAAACGTCAAATATATTTATTACCCGAAGAAGATTGTAATAAATATATTTTATTACACAACTTGCGTTTTAATTGGTTGCACACTCAAGAAAAGAAAAAAAAAAAAAGATTGCAATTATTGTATTATTATTATTATTATTGTATTGTTTTCTTTTTAACTGATTTTTATTTATTTATTTTGTATGTTTTGTTATTACGTCCTAAGTTTTTGCTTGATTAATAATATTTGACTTTTCGTTTTTATTTGTACTTTTTGTTGTGGTTTCACCAAATTTTCCTTTGTTTTATATCCAGCCATTCCGGCGATTTTATTAATTTTTGATTTTATCTCCTTGGAAACAGAGTCAGTTTTTCGTTTGTTTTGTTTTTTATTGCAATTTATCGTTTTCTTTGTAAATGATTTTCATTTGTTCCTTTGGTATGTTTTTTTTTTTAATTGGGTCCTAAGCTTACACTTTTTGCCTGATTACACTTACTGCCTAATTTGACTTTCCGTTATTATGTGTACATTTTGTTGTGGTGTCACCACCATACGGGAAAAAAAATGTCGTGTATTTTCCGTGATTTCTCCCAGTTTCCCCTGTTTCAACTGTACAGGGTGGGCAAATTTCGATGTTTTAATAGGGAATTTCGGTAACCATAAGAGATACAGAAAAATTACCTTACCATCCTCGATCGCTTTTTTGGAGAAAAATTCAATGGTGAAAACCAAAGTTGGCTATCGTCTTTTGTTTTCGAGTTATGGGCAAAAATTCGATTTTTTCAATTTTC
>JAFFZR010009682.1:0-11184 GCA_018397195.1 Lethrus apterus | reverse complement strand
TAATAGCCGAAAAATATGGTTGCAGTTAGATGGTGCTCCCAAAATACCTAAATAACTTCAAGACTTAAAGATTTAGGTATAGGGAAACCTGACACAGTTTGAAAGACAATTAAATTTGCTACACGATAAATTTATAAAATACAGGATGTTCCATTTAAAATAAGCCCGATATTAAAGTTTGAATTTGCTAATAATGGTACTGAAAATTGTGAACACCCCGTAGAAAAAGTTGTAGTAGTAAATTGCTAAATAAATTAAGGGACTGGTCTATTATCTAGGCCTAAAAGCAAATTTGTCATAATTAATTTCGTTTGGGCATAACATTCCTTTTTCTAAAACCTTACATTTTAAGAAAATTCGAAATAAGTCAGAACTCTTAGTATTTAGGTATAGGGAACCCTTATAAAAGTCAGGCTTATTTTTTTACGTACAATTCAAAAATGTGTTTAAATATAGGGTGTTCCAGAAAAAGTATAATTTTGATATGCCACTCTTTTTTGGAGCGGCCTGTATATTTGAAAATATTTTTAAAATGTAGCCCTTATTAACTTACATAATTCGCCTGCAACAGAAGAACTCCGGGGCGCCAGTCGTATACTCACCCTGTATAAATCTAAATTCGCAATATGTATTACAGAAAAATCGATTTAGCTTTAAACCAAATTATTTTGACCCGCACAATATGGATCAATACAGACTGTGAAATAATATTGTTTCGTATAGTACTAATTATGGCTTGGCGTGTATAAAACAACTTCAGATTAAGCACGCGCTGTATTAAAAGACTACAGCAGGTGAACATACATAGGCCATTGTAGACACAACAAAGATGAAAATTTCATAAACAGTTAATTAAATACAAACGATTTATAGACGTATGGACAAAGGGATAAATTATAATTTGTTTCAGTATTGATAAGATATTTCGTAGCCATCTCCCATCCCTACATTCTTTGTAAGGTAAAAATAAACTAGGTCAGCAAAAGCTTCTAAGCTTTCTCTTATCTGGTGCATATAAATGAGAATATAAATAAACGGACGCAACACTATTATTAAACATATTACAAATTAAAAATATACATAATTTTCGCAACTCGGAACTATTCGTAAATAAATTACCCGTCTATAAAGATATAATTTTAAAAATTTCATTGAATTTCGTTCCGCTTTATAATTTTAGACATGTTTGCAATATAATATAAATGCGTTTTAAGAAGGCTTCCGCGGCCGTTATCCAATGTCATGGTATTAGGAACTGCGTAAGTTCGACGGTTGCTACAGACGCCTCTGTTGCAAGTGACATATCAAGGAAATACAATTATTTCTTCAGTTCATAACGAACTGGACGACATAACCAATCTTCACTTGCAACACGTCGCGCGTCGGTAGTAAACGCCAAATTGACGCGGTATGAGAAGTATGAATCAAGTAAAAAAAGTTGCTGTTTTAAATGCAATTAAGGCCGTCATCCGATTGGGACTTGGGACAATGTGACCCGTATGTCAGACACTAATCGACAACTAAAACTACCGAGATGATGTAGTCATCATCTAAAATATAGTTCGGATTTCTATCTTCAACGACGAAAAAGGCAGCGCAGTTGTTGAATGCACTCATATTTCTAAAACTGCAAACCGTACTTACGCCTTAAGAATTATTATGCGACGACAATAATTTCTTCCTATATCCTATATATTCGAGATGTTAAAATAAAAACAATATTCCATAATTAAAATTAATATAAAACTGTACCTCCTAACTAACGTTAATAATCATTAATTATTATTTTGACAGTGAGAAAAGAGATATTTAATTATCGAGTAAATCATGTTAACTATAAACGAACAATATACAGGGTGTTCCGTAAATAAGTACTGATATTTTAACAGGTGATAGTTGACCTTACCCTAAACGCAAATCTGCAAAAACGACAGTCCTATGTCGAATTAAAATTTTTTAAAATTTTCTTAGTGGGCAAACGTTCTCGCTCCGTACCTGCGCCCATTCGAATGTGCCGCCGAGAATTGACACCAGGTGCGCTAGTTACACTACATCAAGTGCTGCCACCGCGTTGACATATTTTATCCATACGTAACATAACCTTTAAATGTGATTTTTAGAAGAAAATGCTTGTCGTATTTGTTTAAACTATATCAAAACAATGTTCTGTTGTAATGAAGTTGTACGAGTTAGGTATATTACGCTGTTATTCTATCTCTCAACGTCTAATTGCTTAATTGCACCGTTGTAGTAAAGTTTTTAATGTTGGACACCAACTGTCAATGGCTGTCAAAACAATGACAACTTCGTTCGTAATGGCTGATACACAATTTATTTTCGACCGACTTTCGGGTCGATAAAATGTATAATATGTATGTAAGAATTCTAAATCTAATGCGTTCAATCAGAATATGTATGGTTATTTTGTAATTATATAATATGAAATCAAGCTATTTATTTTTCTTGAATCAGTAATTGTGAAACAGCCTTAAGCTTTCGTATCTTAACAACGGCGACTCACAGTCGACCAAGAAAATATTCGGCGCAGAGCAATATTGTACTGGCTGACTGCAGAGGTCAGGACCGGAGTCAAAACTATAATATTGATTTTCTGGAACATCGTTCAATGTAGGACCGCCGTTTTTGCACATTTAGATTTAGGCTATGGTCAGGTATCACCTATTAAAATATCAGTACTTATTTACGGAACATCCTGTATACATGGTATCCAACTATCATTTTGTTTAAAATACTCTAATATTTTCTCACATAATCTTTTGGAAAAAAAATCATGTAATAAATGTATTTTTAAAAGTTATTGTAACTTATATTTTAATTGTCAAATGACGACCCTCAGCAGCTTGGCATGCTCCTAATCTTTTGGAAAAAAAAACATGTAATAAATGTATTTTTAAAAGTTATTGTAATTTTTGTTATAATTTGGGTTCTTTTAAGCGGACATTAAAAACTTTTTACTGTCTAAATGTGTATTCATTAGATGAATTTTTAACAAGAGACTTTTGTAGTTTAAGTAGTGTATTGAATATTACCTATAGTTTATTTATAGTTTGTTTTGTGGCTGACGATCCGTTTTGGAAATATTTATGACTTGTACATCCTGTAAGTATTGCTTAAAAATATGATTTATTTGAAGAAAAAAAAATGAGGTTTTAAGGTTCAAAGAAGTGTTGAAAAACAAAATTAAACTTGTATGAAAACCAGATGACACAAATTTGAGACATTAGGTATAAAGTAACATAAATGACTAGCTATTGGTTCCATGAATGACGAATTTTCAGCTTCAATGACTGTCAAGGAATACAGTTTTAAATTTAGCACAACCAGCGACATAAATAACCTGCATTGAAATGTTTCAAAAACAATTGATTTTAGGTCATAAGCAAGGAGGTTTAGAAAAATTGAAAAATCAATGAGCTGTTTCTTCGCTCGCCATATTTGTTAATGAAGTTAATGAAAAAGTTTGAATATTCAGAGCTCAATAACTCGGGAAGTAATAATCAGAATTCAAAAATTCAAACACATCTGTAAAGCCCATCGATTGCTCTTTCATTTGAGATACCACGCGATGGGTCATTCCATTTAAAATTTTTGGGGAGGTATTCGTGGGGCCGTAGGGGTAAACGTCAAAAGTGTGCATCATAGGTCAAACCGTTTTCCCGTTGACATATAAGTGGACCTGTTTTCGGAAATTTTAATTTCCTTTTGGTTTCTGAAATATCTCGTATCGTTTTCAAAAAATCACCGTGTATAATGTATAATTATTTTTATACAGGCTGTAACATTAGTGCGATATTCTTCGATATCTCCGTTGTTATGCAAAACACAAAAAATATTTCAAGACAAAAGTTTTTTGAATTTATGGTCTCCACCACTTAAAATTATTTTCAGTTATACGGAGTGTTTCACGAACAACCACGAACAACTTTACATGGAACACCCTATACATTATTACATTTGCGAATTCCCTGGGTAATTCTAATATAAGTTTGTATAAGATAATATTTGTCTATGCCTATTCGTTTTTAAGATATTTATTTATTCGTAAATTTTGACAGCTGACGGTCTTCGGCAAAACGCCTACAGTTCAATAAAGAAATACAGCATCATGAAATTTTATGCAACGCTAGAGGGATCTTTAGTGATAATAGTAAAAGTATTAGATATTCGATATGTAACACAACATACTTAATAAATATTCTTCTTTTTGAAACAATTGAAATGCGGAAAACTTATTTTTTTTTTTTTAATGGAAGCGCTATATTTCGAAAGCAAAATTTAATTGTCTATTAATTTGAATAAGCAACGTATGTAGTAAAAATTAAAGTATACACCCTGCATATCATCTTTTAGTATGAATAGTACATATGGGACGGCAGACAAGTCATATCCACTTATGGAACATCTGTTGAGAAAACAAACTTTTTATTATAACATAATTAAAAATAAAAGAACTTTACTTCGACTGAATAAAGAAAAGTATTTCTACGTACGAGACAGTACAAATATACACTAAATAAAATACTGACGCAAGCTCGTGTTCTCAATTAAAATAGCTAAGGAAAAACAAGAAAAAACGGTAAACGCCGGTGGCTAGATTACTCAGCGCACAGCAGAGATGAAGAAATTATTGTATAACAAATTAGAAAGTCAATTTATTAATACGAAATATCGTACATTTTAATGGACTTATTACACACACATTATTTTATTTTAAACTTAATTACCTAATTTATAATGGAATTGTTATTATAATTATTATTATTATTGGTCTCTGTGACTGAATTGGTCGACTTCAACATCCTGATGAAGAAAATAAGAACAATGGAAAACACCCAAATTATTTTCTCTAGCGTATTTTACAGAACTACCCTTTTTACGGATTTAGGTTTTATTTGAAGTCAGCTTTCACATATTAAATTAAATATGAATTAGCAGTTAGTATATTGCCTATTGCCCAATACTAATTTATTAGTAGTTTCAATTAGATCATAAAATAAACGTTTTAAAATCTAGGAAACGAAGAATGGACGTTCCAAGATAATAGACGTGCGCTGGAATAATCTATAGTAAAAGTATCATAATGCGGTACTGCCGCTATGATGGCGGAAAAAAATGAAGGCTGGGATGCAGGAGATAACTTCAACATCGTCCTCTCCCAGTTGCGAACATATGACTGCATGATTCATACACTGAATTAATTTATAGGAAGTACCTATATCGAGCATTAACTCAAGCAGACCATTCCCACAAACAAATCAATAATGCGGGTAGGTATGAAAGGCACCATAGGAGTTATTTGATTGGAATTGCACTACAAGGAAAAAGTATAAAAGCTGGGTAGAAACAGTTACAGGTTAATTAAAAAGCAAAATTCGTTCGAGCGCAACCAAGTGTCAAGAAATTAACATGACGTAGGTCTGTCTGGTTAATCATTAAAAGATAGTATCGGTTTTCCAAAATTACACATTACATTATTTACTAGTATTGATCACATGATCACTTACCGCAATTGATATACAATTATCATCCGTTCCTGATGGAAATTTAACTACAAACTTAGATCCGGCCTTTTCTTCTGAATCATTCAGAGGCCGAAACCTACACACAACTTTAATACTGTCCTCGGCTGGTATTTCTCGTTCTCCCGACATTATAAAGCACTTTGATCACACACAGCACAGCAATAAATAAATACTTA
This sequence comes from Lethrus apterus, assembly GCA_018397195.1. Classification (NCBI taxonomy): domain Eukaryota; kingdom Metazoa; phylum Arthropoda; class Insecta; order Coleoptera; family Geotrupidae; genus Lethrus; species Lethrus apterus. Next base: position 5,465 of record JAFFZR010009682.1, on the reverse strand, counting down.
ACTAATTAAACCTAAATAATATGCATTTGTATAAAAACTCTTGTAATTTCTTTTGCCGACTGACGTTTTCTATTGTAAACCGTCAGCCATCTTGAACTTGGAAAAAATCAAAAGCCAATGACAAAGACCGGCTACGAACTACTGAAATCTATTGCTACCGGACCTAGTGCTGCTCTCTCTTATTTTCAATACTTACTGGATGAACATTGGTCTAATATTCAAAATACCTAATATAAATTAAACAAGATAAAATCAAACCTTGTGCTTTCTTATACATTTTCTAATGTTTATTCTTTGAAAACAATTAAGACATCTCATAAAATTAATATTAAAAACTTTGAAGTAATCTTTAGGTGAGTTGGTCAGATTGAGATAAATATTTTGACTGTTTTTAAACATATTTTGACATATTTGACACTTACTAACGGTGCATGTGATTTTTGATGTCATGTGAGACATGGAGACGCGAATGACAGTTGTACTCGGTTGTCATAATGACATTTGCAGAGAAAGTATGGTTGACAAATAATGTTTCCAAGTATTCAACAATAAACAATTAATTGTTTGTTTAATTATTATTGTGTTTTGCAATGACGTCATTTACTGTTTATGTCGCCTACAAATTATGGTAAGCATTAAGTTTTAGATCTTTCTGATATAACCTTGTAACACTTTTTAAGTCTTTGAAGCTGATGTCTACAGTAATTCTAAGTGCATCACAATCACGGAGTCGTTCAGAAGACTCAAGTAAGTTGTTAACCCAGCTTTTGGAGTGTGTTCAACAGTGTCAGAAAAGGTATGGTAGCAAAACAGAACTAGCTACCGAGTTTGATAGCTGCGTTGCTGGTTTGTGTCTATCATTAGAGGCAGTTTTCTTGCATGGTTTAAGAAGTAAACCACAGGAAGTTAATAATACATCTACATTTAAGCAAGTTTCTAATATTGTTACAAGTAGTTTACATTTGTCCACTGATAATGTTTGTAAGTTGTTAACTACAGCTAATTTAAGCGATGCACAAATTTATGCAAAAATTGATATTTTATAGCATTTTGGCCATTTGTCAGTAAACATTTAACGAAACATGAAAGTGAACGTTATACACTTTTAAAACAAATTTGGACAGATACTGGTAGAGGTAAAGCTTGGATTAGATCTGCATTAAATGAAAGATCACTCGAGAGGTAAAGTCTTTAATTTGAAAATGTTTTGAAAATTTTATCATTTCTATTATTTAAATTAGCCATTGCCTGTGTTTTAAAACACTGATTGAAAACAAGACATTTTAAGTGCATTTCATTAATAATACTATGGGGCTAGTACAGAACTTGTCCAATTCTACTATTAGAAAAAAATTCTTATTGCAGAAGTATCATAAGTCGAAGTTTAGCTAATTTTTTAATAATATTATACATGGTAATATGTGAAATTGTCATATATTTTGTGCAGTCTTTTGCTGAAGAACTGAACTGGTTTTGAATTTGATATTGGATAGTTCTGCACTAACCCTTGCACATTACAAATCAGTATTGTAGGATTATGCTTTATTGGCTTGAAGTATACAAACTAATAAACTCTTCCACTTCATGATTTTGTGTTTCAGTGATAAATGTTACTTTTCCTTTGAAAACATCAGGTCTTGTAGCTTGTTTGTTTCTATTACACACTCTGTTTGGAGTAAATTAGAGTAAGAAATCGCTGCTTGTTATACAATATAAATAAACAAGTCTTTTAATTTGAAATGAATTAAAATTTTCAATAAACAATTATTTACCTACTAATATTCTTTTAGATTTTAATCCGTTGCAGTTAATTTAGTTTCATGTAATTGGTACTGTACAGATTTTGATAATTTCTATTACATATTTGTTATTTTAGATATTTTCATACATTGTTAGACAATAGAAATATATTGAAACTATTTTATGAAGACTGGGCTCTTTTATGTGATGATGAAAAAAATAGCATGTTGCCAAATATGGCAGCAGGTTTAGGTTCAATTCTTTTTGCAATAAGTATAGATAAACCTGAATTAAATAGTGGTAGTGCAATACAAAAGATGGACAAACTGAAGTCTCAAGCAGAACCAATTATTGAAGCTCCTGTAATTGGTAAACTATTTAATGCAGTTTTAAGTTTATTATATTAAATTTTTGAAAAAAATAGAATCCAAAAAGGATGTCGGAAAAAAGAAAAAACGTAAAGTCGCCAAACAAAATATATCGTTTGAAGACGATGACAGTATGCTGTCATCTAGCGTTCCGTCTAGTTCAAGTAGTATGACGTCCGATTCAAATTCTGTGCATGAAGTAAATGTTAAACAAGTCAGTCCAGCAAGTGAACTGAAAAACAATGTCAGTGATAAGGATGTGGAAGAAGTCAAAAAGGGAAAGCTAAAACGAAAATTAAGTATCGAAAATAGCGGTTCACGTGACAAGTTTTCTACATTCATTGCAGGGCCGTTAACACCAATACAAGCAAATATTGGTGAATTAACACCAATATCATTTGAAACAAATACTGAATCACCAGATACTTCAGAAAATATAGTTGAAATTCCTACTGATATTAGTGCTATTTTAACAGTAGTAGAAACCAAAAACCAAGAGGAAATGAATAAATTACAACAAAAAATTAATATTTTAAATAAGGAGAATGATGCATTAAAAGAACAACTGAAGAAATATGTTGGGGCTATCCAGATGTTGAAAAAGGGTGATGGTTCCTTACAAAGGGCTTTAGAAGGATTACAACTTGATAATAATCAGCCAGATTATAAAACTGAAGCAAAAATCTTTGAACAAAAACTCGTTCAAGTAAATAATAAAAAATGGATTTGAATATTATACTTCTTTGTTATTTTAAGGTGGCTGAAATGCATGCTGAATTGATGGATTTTAATGTTATATTACAACAAAATTTGTGTCAGAAAGATAAATTATTAGACAGGTTAAAGATTGAGTTGGAAGACTTGCGAGGACCAATGGCCACAGATGAAATTATTGAAAGTTCCCTAGGTGCAGTACATGTGTGGATACCATCTGCATTTCTCACAGGTACTCTTTTTTCCAATTAATCATTATCATTTTTTTCCACAACTTTATCATTTTCACACTTAGACATTTTTATAATGATACATGTAGGTAATAATTCATAGGTAGTGGTTCTGATGCCCATCATGTATATCAAATATATCTACGAACTGGTTCTGATGAATGGAATATATATAGAAGATATGCTCAATTTTATGCATTACATACTGACTTAAAGAAAATAGATAATACAGTTTCCACTTTTGATTTTCCTCCTAAGAAAAGTATTGGAAAGAAGGTAATATGTTATTTTAATAAAGATGTTTGATTTTTAATTTGTCTTATAAGGATGCCAGATTAGTTGAAGATAGAAGGAAGCGGTTGCAAATGTATCTACGAAGAATCCTATCACACTGGCCTGAGTTAAGTCAGTGCAGTAGCCGTTTTTTACTGGAGCAACACTTGGCGTTTTTTAAGTGAGTTTCTCATGTTTGGTATATTTGGTTATATTGCAATATGAATTTCAGAGATCCTAAAGAAGATAAACAAATTAGGGATGAAAGGAGAAGTGTATTTTCATCAAGGGCTAATGATAACCATTATACAGGACTTTAATTTATATATATTTGTATGCAGTTATGTTGTTTATATAGACTAATTGCTTATATCCATGTAAAGAACTCGTATTTATAGTAAATTGATATTAAATTCTAGTGAGTTTAATTGTTATGTAACTAGAGCAAAATTTGCGCACATGAATTATAAGATCATATTTTTTCTTTTAATTTGCTATACAACAGAATAGAGCGAAAGTGGACTTAAAACCTGTTTTCATGTTCACAAGGATCACTAAGCATTTAGTGGAAATAAAATGTAAATTAGATGAACTTGATGTGCGAATTTTGTTACTAATATTTTATTTATTTGATGAATTTTATAGATACATGTACATTACCTTTTGTTGATATTTAGTTAAAATATATTTTTATATAAAAATATTTATATTTTTAATCAAATATTCTATGTTCATTATTATTTCTCCCTCTAAATCTATTTAGTGGTTTTATTGAATAACAAAGCTGTATAACTTTCACTTTGTAAAGTATTTTTTTGTTGGAAAATTCCTAATCATACTGCTGTTATTCCCAATGGAAATAATTAAATGTAATAAGAATTGAGTAAAAATATTAATAATTAGTTAAATATTAGCATATAGTATAGTTAATTATAATTTAATTACTAAATTTCATAAAATATTTTTATTAAGTTATGGTCCATGGTTGTTTTTAACTAAAATTAGAAGAAAATTGTGAATGATGACAACGTGTTGAAAGAATACACTCTGGAGTATGTTGGGTTGCAGTTGATATTGAAAATTTTCAAATTCAATTTGTTCACCATGTTTGAACCTAAAATACATATGAGTTGATTTGGCTGCATATTTAATCGGCAGGAGTGCTTGGTTTATGAGCTACTTTTAACGCCGAAAATTGTAATTACATCTATGACCAACGGTGGAGCTCATAACTAAAGTTTTTACCTGATAGTTTTTGTTTACATTTTCGTCTATACAGAGCGTTCTACAAAACGGGCCCAAGACTATAACGACTTCAATTGCGATTTAATCATAAACAAACCATATATATTATTAAATGGGACTTAGCTACAACTTGGCGAAAAATTTTTTTTTTAATAAACACCTTCATTTATTTGTTGTGACGTCATCGCCATTTTTCTTAAATGGCAATCTATATTTTTTATTTAGTTATGATTTTTAATTCTGTTTTCAACGGTATACAATTTTAAATAAGTTGCATAAGAAAAAAATTAAGAAAAACGGCCTCACAATTTTAATAGAAAGATGAATGTAATGAACAAATTAATCCAACTAATCCATGATACGGCAAAATTTTACTAAGAAAAGTCGTTCATAATAAGAAATTGTGGCCCTATACAAAATTTCAAAAAGATCTACCTACTCTTATCAAACCGTAATTAAACAAAATAAGATGGTTTGATCAAAGTAGGTAGATCTTTCTGAAATTTTGTATAGGGCCACAATTTCTTATTAAGAACGACTTTTCTTAGTAAAATTTTGCCGTATCATGGATTAGTTGGATAAATTTGTTCATTTCATTCTACTTTCTATTAAAATTGTGAGGCCGTTTTTCTTGATTTTTTTTCTTATGCAACCTATTTAAAATTGTATACCGTTGAAAACAGAATTTAAAATCATAACGAAATAAAAAATATAGATTCCCATTAAAAAAAAAAAATGGCGATGACGTCATAACAAATAAATGAAGGTGTTTAATAAAGAATTTTTTTCGCCAAGTTGTAGCTAAGACTGTCCCATTTAATAATATATATGGTTTGTTGATGATTAAAACACAATTGAAGTCGCTATAGTCTCGGGCCCGTTTTGTAGAACGGAC